>JAODAL010013564.1:0-90774 GCA_025379985.1 Phyllomedusa bahiana
CTGCCATCTGCCCCTTTTTGTACTTTTACCACCTACATCAAACCTGGGCTCCCCCCCATCACTTACCACTGCTCCATTAGTATGGTACCACTAACCACACTGGACCACCACACCTGCTTTCCCCTTTGTTAGTATATACGAGCTGAAGAACCTATTTGTACTTCTGTCTTTCCTGACCCCATTGCCCAAAAAAAATTTTTTGTATTTTGTCTTGCTTTTTTTGGGCCCCTGTTTTCCTTTTGTATTTTAGTGTTTTGAGGCAGGGCATGGTGGGTTTTAGAGGCCTATATGTGGGCAGGAAAGGGGTTTTAGGGTGGCTATAGGGGCCCCCATACGCAGGAGGGCTTAGGTGGCAAAGGGGGGCCCCCATAAGCGGCAGGGGCATATGGGGTAGTATTGGGGCCCCATCCCGGCCGGCAGGTCTTTAATGAAAGTTAATAAGAGGTCCCCTTAGGCAGGCAGAGGGCTAAGGGCGGTGATAGGGCCCCAATAGGAGAAGGATTTGGAAAAGGTTTAAGGGGGCCCCATATAGGCGGCAGAGGGTTAAGGGCAGATTAAGGTACCCCCTAAGGCAGGTAAAGGGGCTAGGGCAGGCTAAAAGGGGCCCCTATAGGTAGGCGGGGGGCTTAGGGCGGTTAAAAGGGGCCCCATTTTGCAGGCAGGGGGGCTTTCATTAATGTTAAAAAAAAAAAAAAATCACTTCTTCTCCTGTCCCAGCCCCCTCGCACCCTCAGCTCCCGGCAGTCTGTGCTCGGGCGGGGGGCGTATGTAAAAATCATCGCGCCCCCAGTCAGCCTGGGGCCAGCGTTGCTAGGATAAGGCCTGCAGGAAAATTTTCCCGGCGGTGGCGGGGAGGCCTCTTGTAACCCCACCAGTTTTGCGTCTAAAATCTCAGGCCAGAGAGCCTGGCGTTAAGGAGGATGATTGGGCCCCGCAGCTCCGCCCGGGGGCTTTAAATGGTATGTTCATTCCGGCGGTGCAGGAGCCAAATCCCAGGGAGGCAGAATGGTAGCACGGGCCCCACCCCGGCCCCCCAAAGGGCCCCGTCCCCCATAGCAGCTGCTACGTCTTTCCCCCCGGTAGTTCGCCCCGCCTCTTACCCTTTATATTAAAACCAAAATGCATCGAGGTAGCTTTTTCCCCCTATCATATAACTTTTATCCAGAGCTCAGTTCTCTCCTTATCTTAAACCCCTATAATCACAGAGTCAGTTTCCTCTTCCTCTGTCATATAACCTATTATCACAGAGCTCAGCTTCTCTCCTCTACGGATGGAGGAGAAAAGGAAAGAAAACTTTTTCTCAGAGCAAAGTTCCTTGGGGTCCTTGGATGTAACTTTTACTGTGTGTCACTGTATGGGGTAATAGGGGTTTTTAGGTTATAGTTTATATTCAGTAATGGTATGGTGTATTATTCAGTAGAGGGTGATGAATGTGTTCATGACTGATATTATTCAGCCACTGTGTGATGATGATATGGTGGTATTCTCAGTCCCCCTTTTTGTAGTCATTATAGTCATGGTGTTTTGGTATTTTGCAGTCCTATGTGGGGGTGTTATGTTCATGTGTTTTGAAATTACAGCACTATGGATGAGAAAATTGGGGGTATTTTCAAACCCCTGTGTGGTGGTGTATGTGTTAATGATTTTGGCATATTATTCATCGCTCGTGGTGGTGGGATGTGATCAGGTGTGGGATATTATTATTCATTTTGTGGTGGGGATATATGGGATGGTGTGTGGTATTATTCGTTACTATATGGTGATGATATGTTATAGTATTATTCAGTCACTTTTGGTGGTGATATGTCGTCTGTGTTGTGAAATTATTCAGCACTATGTGATGAGAATATGTGGGGGTATTTTTTCAACCCTGTGTGGGGGTGTATGTGTTAAAATGTGGCTATATTAGCAGTCCTCGTGGTGGTGGTATGTGATCAGGTGTGGGGTATTATTTTTAATTTTTGTGGGGGTTTTATGGTCATGGGGTGATGGTTTATTCAGTTACTATGTGGGAGATTGTGATAGTATTATTCGTCACTATGTGGGGTGAAATGTGGTCATGATTGGGGGTATATTTTTCAATCCTGTGTGATAAAAATATGTGGTTGTATTATTCAACCACTGTGTGGTGGTGATTGGTTCATGGGGTGGCTGTATTTTTCAGCACGTAGTGGGGTTTGGGATGCCCTTGGGTTGTGGTATTATTTAGTCAACATGGGTGGTGATTATGACATGTGCGGTGTATTATTTCCCACCTGGGTGATTGTGTGGCGCATTTTTCAGTTACATGCAGTGGGATTCACGGCCATTTGGGGCGGTATTATTCAGGCACGTGTACGTATTTTTGGGATGGTGGGGTTATGGTATATTAGCCTTAGGTTCTGATTTTGTGTTGTGTGTTATCTGGTAATTTTTATCACCAATTTTGTAGTTTTATACTAAAACTGTGTTATAGCTTTTTGTAATTCGGGGGCCCGGTTTATGGTATGTAATGTTCATATTGGTCAAAATGTTATGGGGGAGAGACTTTCTTCGCTACCCCGAGTGCAAATTTTGCCTGGGGGTCGGTCCTGCCATATGCTCCATGAGATCATACACAAAACGGTAGGAGATTTTTACAAAGATGTATTTTTGATCCATTATTCGTACAAAAAAAGTAAACCCAATCCTTAGCAGTATTTTAAAATATTTTTTCCTCCCCTTTATGGGTATACAGTTCATGTTCAGCTATGGGAATTTTTGTTTCCAAAATTAGGTCCCGTGACCATATAGAAGAAGCAAGACAAGGGAAGCCAGTATTCTCGTGACTGCTAAAATTTATGCAAACCTAATTTCAAAATGGAGTGAAAGTAAATAAACCGTACTGAAAATCACGCAATTCTAGAGTGCATTTACCCTCAGCATCCATCAAGAGTGAATTTAAATCAGTGCTTTCCTTGTCACACCAGGAAATGGTAAGTGCAATTCACCCTCCTGATCCGTTGAATGGGCATATCATCGCTTTAGGATATCAAGTTTCCCAGTTAGAAAATTATGACCTTGCAAACCATCCTTAAAACAGTCCCTGTAGAGAAAAGGTTTTATAGAAAAGAGTCTATTGCAGAGTGGAAATAAGCTACATTCAAACTATACAGTAGATTACACATCACAATATCCGTGAAACCAAGCACTCTGGGTAAACACTTGTGGAGTCCCTGGGCAACTGCCCCATGTGTCCAATGGATTAAACAACCCTGACCCGAGCTATCCTTCCTAAAGAGGCAGCCATGAATTGGAATAATTTTTGTTTGGCATTATTATGGCATGGTATAGCAATGATCATTATTATTATTTTTATCACTATATGTCTGGTTGATTATGGCCCATGTGTTCGGTATTATCCTGAGATTTAGGCATTACGTGGTGTAAATATTTGTACACTATATGAAAGTGGGTGCTAACACTTGGTACTATACAGGGCATATTAAACATAGATCCCAATTCAAACCAAAATGTTTGAAAAGTGATCAGTTTCAGTAGAAAATGGTGTCACAGGTGGGTGGTGGATTGTCTGTATTAGATACAAGTTTTAGCATAGAGCCACACCATGGAGTGGAGTCAAACGAGTCCCCTGGCCTTTACCCGATAACTTCTTATTTAAGAGATCTTGACTTTATTGCAGGGAATTCCCACCCCTAACATGGTCAGTCTCAGTGATGACTGCTGTGAAGGCGTCATAAAGGAGGAAAAGACAGAGACGTGGTCGGGTCACAAATAAAAGCAGCGTTTTATCATAAATAGATTACAGGCAGAAGGTCATAGCAGGCAAGGGACTAGTGGAAGGTCAGGAACAATTATATTTAGAACTTTTCTCTCTCTAAATTCACTAAAACGAACCAACAAACTGGCACAGGATAAAGGGGAAGGTGCAAATAAGAAGCCTGAGGTGAAAGGTCACTGGCTTTAGGGAAGTTGTGTGGCACCTTAAGGAAAAAGAAAATGGAGTATACTGGATTAAAAAATAAATTAAGCATTCCTCACCTCTCGTCACATACGAAATGGCTGGAAATGCCACTCAGTCAATCACTAGCCAAGACAGGTCACTACATGGGCCATTGATTGGTTGAGTGACTATATCCTTCCATTTCCTTTCCCCAAAGGGACTAGAAAGTGGAAATCAGTGGGGACACAGGCAGCGTCAAATAGCAGTGTCAGGGAAGCGGTGAGGCGAGTAAACCTAATTTTATTTATTTTTATTTGGTCTGCCCCCCCCTCCCTTTATTTTTTTTTAAAGGTATTCCAATGGGCAATCATTGGCATCTGAGCTGGGTATCCTCTCTTCTTGGACCTCAAAACAGTTGTGTCAACTTCCCCAATGGTGTATAGACCCCTATTTAGAGAATCCTCTGTTTTCTTATCATTAGTTGGCCTGGTGCTCCAATTGTAACTAGTAAATGACTGTCACCAGATATTAGCATCAAGAACTATAATCATGAGAACGTTGCCCACAATGGAATACATGGAATGAAATAATTAATCCATAGTAAAGTAAATTGGTTAATGGAGCACTTAGGATCATACCTACCCCACCATCCTCTTTTCGATCTAAGGTTCCTCCGTGTATTTCTCTCATTTCCTAACTTAGAATTGATGGATCTCTCTGTCCATAGTTTTGGGATGTTACCATGCACTACTGTAGATTATTACACATTGCTAGGTGGTGGGGAATTATTACTTGTTGAGGAGATGCAACTTCTCTTAATACATCTTAGACTACAACATGCAAATTTTACTGCTTCAGTCTACTTTACTTTGCTAGGTAAAACAAGGTCAGACAAAGTACTCATAGGTGCATGAGGATCTAGCACATTTCTGTAATTACTGGCAAATTTTAATTATAGATCTTGGGTGAGTAATTAAGACCAAGTGGGATGACATCAATCAGCCAAACAACCTGTTTAGATTAGATGTGTCAGTAATGCAATGCTAATGAAATGCCTGAGGTGGGAAGCCAAAGAAGGCCGCATGTGACACCACAGGGACTTAGAGATCCAGTCATAACTTCAAAAATCTTGGAAATAGCTCAAAAAGGTCAAAGGAAATTGTTCTTTTCACTACTTTAAATTAAACATGATGTACAGTATAGCACAAAAGTTAGTACACCCCTCACATTTTTGTGAATGTTGTATTATACAATTTCATGGGACAACACTGTAGATATGACACTTTGATATAATGTGAAGTAGTCAGGGTACAGCTGTTATAACAGTATAAATTTGGTGTGCCATCAAAATAACTCAACACACAGCCATCAATGTCTAAACTGCTGGCAACAAAAGTGAGTACACCCCTAAGTGAAAATGGACAAATTGTGCCCAATTTCCCATTTTCCCTCCATGGTGTCATGTGACTTGTTAGTGTTACAAGGTCTCACATGTGAATGGGGAGCAGGTGTTTTAAATTTGATGTTATCGCTCTCACATTCTATCATACTGGTCACTGGAAGTTCAACATGGCACCTTATTACAAAGAATTGTCTGAGGATCTGAAAAATAGAATTGTTGCTCTACATAAAGATGGCCTAGGCTATAAGAAGATTACAAAAACCATTAAACTAAGCTGAAACACGGTGGCCAAGACTATACAGCGGTTTAACAAGACAAGTTCCACTCAAAACAGGCCTCACCATTGTAGACCAAAGAAGTTGAGTGCACATGCTCAGCATCATATCCAGAAATGAGTGCTGCCAGCATTGTTTCAGAAGCTATGGTGGGGGCAGCCTATCAGTGTTCAGACCATGCTCCTCACACTGCATCAAATTGGTCTGCATGGCTGTCGTCCCAGAAGAAAGGCACTTCTAAAGATGATGCACAAGAAAGCCCGCAAACAGTTTGCTGAATGGAAGCAGACTAAGGACATGGATTACTGAAGCCATGTCCTATGGTCTGATGAGATCAAAATAAACTTATTTGTTTCAGATGTTGTCAAGCGTGTGTGGTGGCAACCAGGTGAGGAGTACAAAGAAAAGTGTGTCTTGCCTACATTCAAGCATAGTGGTGGGAATGTCTTGGTTTGGGGTTGCAAGAGTGCTGTTGGCTACAGTTTATTGTGGGAACTATGAATGCCAACCTGTACTGTGGCAGAGCATGATACCCTCCATTCTGGGCCTCAGGGCGATATTCCAACATCATACTGACCCCAAACACACCTCCAAGACAACTACTGCCTTGCAAAAGTAAATGAGGCTAAAGGTGCTGATCTGGCCAAGCATGTTTCCAGACCTAAACCCTACTCAACATCTGTGGGGCATCCTCAAATGGAAGGTAGAGAAGCGCAAGGTCTCTAACATCCACCAGCTCCGTGATGTAGCCATGGAGGAGTGGAAGAGGATCCCAGTGGCTGCAACCTATGAAGTTCTAGTGAACTCCATGCCCAAGGGTGTTAAGGCAGTATTGGAAAATAATGGTGGCCACACAAAATATTTACACTTTGGCACAATTTGTCCATTTTCACTTAGGGGTGTAGTCACTTTTGTTGCCAGCAGTTTAGACATTGATGGCTGTGTGTTGACTTATTTTGAGGGCACACCAAATTTACACCGTTATATAAGCTGTACACTAACTACTTTACCTTAAGTAGAGGGAAACAGAAAAAACAATGGAGACAGAGCTCCCTCATCTAAAATTGTAAAGACACAATAGTATATACTTTAGGATATATACTACTCACCTCTTGATGTTGTCCAAATTCCAGGCACAGCACTTAAAGGCATGACAATAATTTGGTTGGAACTGCTGTGTGAACAGGTGTCCACTGAAGGGTGTCCGTGGGGTAGCTTCTTCTTCTCCTGGGACAGGAAGGCAGTTTTCAAATTGATGTTTTGCATGATGAATGGATGTTAATCCAATCCTTGGCTTGTTCCGACACAAAAAAACTGCGCTGGACTATACTATTGTACTAAGAAACATATTTATTTTATCAAATAAAGGGGAAGATGCGTTTCGTGTCTATAAAGTGAGACTTCTTCAGTTCCAATACATCCAAGCTCAAAAATGGTGGTTTAAATACTTTTACAAACTGAAAAAAAAAAACAAATGTACACGTGGTTCAAGATACTGTGACAGGTCATGTGTTATTTAAAAAAACAGTGGACACGAAATTCATCCTAAAACCAGCGTTTTTATACCAGTGTTGTGTGTGTAGTGTATGTGTATATAGTATATATAGTATCTGTGTTTACAGTGTGTATATGCAGCGCGTGTAAATAGTGTTTGTGTATACCATGTGTCTATGTTGTGTGTGCATGCAGTATGCTTATATAGTGTTGTGTGTGTATAGTGCATGTGTACATTGCATATGTATAGTGTGTGTGTGTGTGTTTGTGCAGGTGATCAGCTTTTAGGAGCTGGGCAGTGGGCTGTGGTGGGTCAGGACTGCATCTTCTTTCTGCGCTGGTACCTGGTCCAGGCGCAGTAAACTGGCACCGGGGCTTTGTTGGTGTACCTGGAAGAGAAGTCCAACAGTTATTACACTAGTGGCAAGATATCCTGGGAGTCATTCCTGCCATCCATCTCCCAGGAACAGGGGAGGGGAACACACTATTCACTTGTTACACTCTAGTCAGACGAGGAGGGAACATAGTTTTCGGCTTTAGCTCTTTACTTGTCTGTTTTGGCTCCAGAACTTTCTGTCCAACTTTTTACATTCACAGAAAGTTTTGCACAATGTATCGTTTACTCCACTGAAAGGCTGCCTACCTAACCTAGCTACCTACCTTAACTAATTGTGGCCCAAGGCAACATATAATATCGCTAGAATGATCGCTAGAATATCGCTAGGGGATCGCTAGAATGACAATATACTTAAGGCTTTGCTCATAAATTTTCGAAGGGATTGAGATCAGGGCTTTGTGATGGCCACTCCAAAACATTGACTTGTTTATCCTTAAGCCACTTTGTAACCAGTTTGACATTATGCTTTGGGTCATTTTCCATTTGGAAGATCCATTTCCGCCCAAGCTTTAACTTCCTGGCTGATGTCTTGAGATGTTGCTTCAGTATTGACACATTATCTTCTTTCCTCGTGATGCCATCTATTTTGTGAAGTGCACCAGTCCCACCTGCAGCAAAACAACCCAACAACATGATGCTGCCAACCCCGTGTTTCACAGTTGGGATGCAGTTCTTAGGCTTCCAAGCTTCTCCCTTCTTCCGTCAGATGTCATGATGGGCATTATAGCCAAACAGTTGAATTTTAGTTTCATCAGACCCCAGGACATGTGTACAAAAATGTAGGTCTTTGTTCCTGTGTGCATTTGCAAACATTAATCTGGCTTTTATATGTTTCTTTTGGAGCAATGGCTTCTCCTGGCAGAGTGGCCTTTCAGCCCATGTTGATACAGTACTCGTTTCACTACTTGTTTCACTTTGGATAATGGCATAATCTTACCAGCTTCTGCCAGCATCTTTACAAGGTTTTTTGCTTTTTGTCCTGGAGTTGATAGGTACATGTCAGACCAAACACGTTCATCTCTGAGACACAGAACCCATCTCCTTCCTGAGCGGTATGATGGCTGGACATTCCCATCTTGTTTACACTTGATATAATTGTTTGTACAGATGAACATGGCACCTTCAGGTATCTGGAAATTGTACCCAAGTATGATCTAGACTTGTGCAAGTCCACAATTCTCTTCCTGATATCTTGCCTGATTACTTTAGACTTTCCCATGATGTTACAAACAGAAGCAGTGTGTTTCTGATGTGATTTAAAGTACATCCAGATGTGTGTTTCTAATTAACTCATATGTTGACAATAAACTTATCAGAAGCTCCAAAGACATGACATCATCATATGGGCTGTCCCAAATTGTTTTAAGGTATAGTGTAATCCTAGCGTATGTAAATTTGACTTTGCAGAAAGTAAAATGCCTTAAAAATTCTCTTTATCTCATTAGTCTAGCATTTGGCAAATATAAATAATGTTGGTTCCTAATTGACCTAAAACGGGTAAGGTTTATTCTGATTTCATGTCAGATAGTGAGAAAAACATGCATAAGTGTCTTTTTATATAGAGTATGGAAACTTTTGGTTTCAACTGTATACCGTAAGATGAAAAATGATAAAAAATAAAATACAGCTAACCCCGCAAATATTTAGCTCAGCTGATGGAGAAAGGTAATTGGTCCCAGAAAGTGATGCTGAAAAGTAAAAATTTAAAATAAAATTATATGTATGTTTTTTTAATAGTAAAGCATACTAAACACTATACGTATATTTGGTATCAGCAGAATTCTACCGACCCACAAAATAAGGATAGCGTTTTTAATAACACATGGTAAATTTTTTAAAAAAATTAAAAAAAACAATGGTGCAATTGCATATTTTCCCTGTTAATCGCAAATTTTTTTTGAGGGTGGGTGGGCAATTCTTGATGGTAGCCCTGCTTGCATGTGACTGCTGTTCGGCTGCATTCTGTTCTAGTTTTGTTTGTCGTTCGTGTCAATCAGCGTTGTTACATTAT
The DNA here is from genome assembly GCA_025379985.1 of Phyllomedusa bahiana. Classification (NCBI taxonomy): domain Eukaryota; kingdom Metazoa; phylum Chordata; class Amphibia; order Anura; family Hylidae; genus Phyllomedusa; species Phyllomedusa bahiana. The sequence goes on from JAODAL010013564.1 coordinate 9,502, forward strand.
CGAGGTTTGCCTTCTCTGTATAGACTTTATTTGAAGCTCTGATAGAAATGTGATGGTGGAACTCAGGTTGACTGATAGGGAGTGTCTGTCAACAAACTGTTGACTGGTTCCAATAACAACCTGTGGTTTCATAAATGGAGCCATGGGCTGTAAAACAGGTTGTAGATAAACCGCATAGTATTTGTCAGGTAGCTGGGCTTTCTGCATTGATTATATCTATAGATCGACTGTTTGTTTAAACCTTTACAAAACAGCAATAGCAATTTATGTTGTAGCAAAGGAGAAAATTATTTTATGCCAAGTTAGTAAATGTATTGCCTTAAGCGATGCACAATGGAAGCAACCTTCACATAAAGGACATGCTCTTTTTTCTGCATTTCATTATCATGCACCTTTTGTAGAACTATGTAAAGAATGAATTATCTCAGAACTGACAGGTTCTCTTTAGGGCATTTGTGGAACATAACAAATGTGTTTTTATAAGATAATAAGGAAAACACAAATATCACGTTCTTTGAACTACTATTTGGTAATGCAATTGACTATGGTATGGTTAAGGTGAAAAGAAATCAAGCAGAAAACGTGGAGGAGGAAGGTATTGAGCAGAGGATGCTCATCTTCTTCGTCTATCACTCATGTGCACATTTTGAGTGTCAGAAAGGGACAAAATTAACATATTAAGATGAACGTGATTTTAGCCCGAGGGCTCCCTGTCCTGTAACTGTACTGAAAATTTACATTTTACAGCCTGCCAAATAAAAGCACTATGTAGATATTGCTTAGGGCAGCCTATCCGGGTGCTGGTGATAGCAGATGGTGGAGGTAGGCTATGCTATGATGCCTACTTCTGTCCATATTAGATCCCTAAGGACTTTAGAAGTAGTAGATTATGGCTCATGAAATGGGTTAAAAGGGAAGAACAAAGTAAATTGAGCTACTTCTGCTTCATAAAATTCTAGAGTTTTATCATGTACTGCCTATAGACAGGACTGTCGCCCCCTGGAGGCTTCCAGAAGTTGGAGGTATGTCCCGGAAATTCAGAGCACATGTCCTGCATCTCCCGGTCGGTGTTCTTAAATGTTTGAGAGGTGAGGTTTTTTTTTCTGTTTCAAGTGAAGATGCCATTATTAAGGATGATGTACTGCCTACCTACCATGGCTCCTAACTACATTGGGCCCTGCATACCTACCTGCCCACCTGGTGACTTGCCTGTCTACCTACAGTACACGGGGTCTTCCCTATTAGTAGCCCTACCTACCTACTATTGGCCTAACAACTTGCCTAATAAGGAACCTGCTTACCTGCCCAAAAATGCGTGGGAGGGACCCAGTGTACTGCTTTGCCCAGGTGCCCTTAATGCTGTTACGACAACTCTGTCTATAGATGGCTTATACAGGGAGAGTGCCAAGCAGGTAAATGGATCTGGGTTGCCTTGACAAGACAACCACAAATTAATTAGACCACGGATGTCAAATTAATTTTCTGGGCCATATCACCATTATGGTTGCCCTGAAATAGCTGTTTGTAACTATAAAACTGTATAAATGTAACTTCTGCCTAACATATTGTTAAATTACTTAAGATACAATTTGCATCAAATGTCAGTGTCCCAGCAGGCTGTCTATGGTGTATGGATCTTTGTTTCTAGATTGCAAATAAAGTAGCTTAAATTGTTCCACCAGAGATGTGATGATGCCACACAGTCAGTAAAAGGCCCAAGTGTCTTTAAGGGTTGTATAATAGGCAGCGTCTTCCACGTCTTTAGCACTGAGCTTACTACCTCGTAGGGTGACTGAGCTGTGTGGGTGGTGTTGTCAGATCTGTGCCACCCCCTATGAGTTGCTGAACAGGGTTTTGTGGAGGTGTGCAGGAGAGTTCCGAATCCAAGGTAGCTCCCTAATCCTGTGCTAACGTCCATACCTCTTCCAAGCTCTGGCTGTATCCTCTGGAAAATGTGAAGAGTCGGTCTTTCATTTTTTTGAACCTTGTCTATCCCTGTTTAATATATCTTGGTTCTCATAAGCCACATAAAATGATGTGGTGGGCTGCATTCAGTACGCGGTCCTAGAGTTTGATACATGTTCATGGACTTTAATTTTAAAGTTTGCAATAATTCTTTAAATACTCTAAGGCCATGTTCCCGGGTGTATTTGCAGGAAATTTAAAACCCCCCGCAATTTACGCGTGTGACCGGGGGGGGGGCGGGAGCGGGGGACGGGCAGGGGCCGGGCACTCGCCGCCCATTACTTGAATTGCTAGCGGCGCATTTGGGGCTAAAATTCAAATTCAATTATCCCCCCACCCGGGGCTTTCCCGGGGGGGAGAGGAGACGAAACCCAAAGTTCTCTATGAAACGGAATTTACCGTAATGAAGGGGGCTTTTTTCGGCCCAAATTTTGGCACTTGGCGCGAAATTTAAACGGACCAAAATACGCCCATTTTAACCCGTGTAAAACAGCCAAGAACATGCATTAAATTCCTGGTGGGCTTATGCTTACACACAGCAACTAGTCTGAACAAGCAGATCTTTAAAGTGGTGTACCATAGCTTGTGAAATGTATTGAAAGAAAATAAAATAAATGGGTTTTTTCCCTTGGGGAAAACCCAAAATTTTTACTAAAACACATATACAGGGGATCCCAAACAGGCAAATCCCGTCGCTAGGGCCCTACAAGAACGGGATGTCAAAATAGGACAAAACACTTAAATAGTAAAAATTTAAAATTTTTGAATTTTTAAAACCATGTAATGCACATCCACCAAGTTTCTGGTGGGCCTCTGCTTTTGGAGAAGAAAAGAGGTTGATTTCAGACTAAATTACTCCCTTACTGGACAATGCTGGTTAGTCATTCATTACAGCTATTCTCTAATGGAAACATGTAAACATTAAACACCGATTCTATACAAATTATTACTTTTAATATAATATAAATAAAAATATATAATATATAAATATATTTTAAATATATATTTAAAAATTTTATATATTATATATATATTTTGGTAATAATATAATAAATATATATATATATTAATATATAAATTAAAAATGTAGACATTTTTTCTTGTTTTTTACAAACATAAGGTGTGTGTGCAGTTTCACCTATACCCTGCTGCTTTTTTTGGCCGGGAGACTGATTATTTTTTTGGAGATTTTCATTTTCTCAAGGGAACAAGCTTAAAAAGCACTGGGTTCCCTACATTCAGAGCTAATATCAGGGAAAAAAAAAAAAAAAAATTCAATAGGACTATAAATATCTTTTATTCTTGCAACAACATTACAGTAAATGAACTTAAAGGATCTTAAATGTATTAGGAGGTATGAAAACCCAAGTGGTACTTCACCGATAAATTGGTATTCCCACCTGGTGTAGTAAGATTTTCAAAGGGCGAAAATGTAGAATGGGGTTTACCCGTTTTTTGCGTAAACTGCGCCTCCCGGCCGAACCCCCTGCCGACGCAGGGGTGCGGGGTCAGGCGCAGCGTTCCCACTTTCACTCGCCCTGCATGAAGGGGGGGGCAAAAGGGCGCGGGGGGGCGCGGGGTAGGGGTTCCGGGGGGACCGGCGCCTTAAAACTCCAGGCATGTACATCGCGATCGGCAAAGTGGGCGCAAAGCGCCTCGGCAGCTCCGACGGCAACCCGTTTATTTTGGGCAAATGCTCCGGCGGGGGCGAAGTGAAGCGTCGGAACTCGAGGAAGCAATAGAAAACGTACAGAAATCTCGGCGCTCCCCCGGCGCGGAGATATTCTGAAAAACGCCTTTATAAAGGCGGAAAAATTTTTCAAAAAGACTAACCTTAAAAAAAAACTAATTTTAAAAAAAAAAAAAACTTTCCAAAAATCTAGAACGGCGCAATATCAAAAAATCGGGTATTGGAAATTGCCGGGAATACAGCAAATTCAAATTCTGAAAGCTATTCTCATTGGTCGGCATAAACCGGCCAATCAGAATAGGGAGCAACAGTGAACCATTTAAAACCCGCATGAGAACTGATTGAACCAATCAAATCAACGGCAGGACAGTTCAAAATACAGTAAAAATGCAGAAAAGAGCTGATTGGTTGAGCTGCGGTGGCTTGGCTATCTCGGCCAATCAAGAATAGGAGCGACCATGTCTGCACGGCGATGAGCGCCGAGATATTTCAGTGCGCGCTCTCTCCATTAACTACAATGGAGAGTAGCTCCGCCTCTAGATTGCTGGATAGCCAACACCACGTAGCTTAGCCAATCACTCTTTCTGCATTTTTACTAGTATTTTGAACTGTCCCGCCTTGGATTTTGATATGTCAAAACTTCTCCATAGATATAAAGGGATCTTTGATAGCTCCTATTCCGATTGGTCCAATAGTTCTCCATAGGTTTTAATGGACACTGTCGCTCCTATCTGATAGGCTTTTTATGCCGAACCAATGAGAATAGCTTAAACAATTTTGAATTACTGTATTTCCCGCAATTCTCTCTATTGCAATTCCTTATGTAGCCCGGTCTCGGCGACAAACACGTTGTTAGGGATTTTTATTAATGTATGTTTATAGAAGGTTTCAGCGCTTTATCTGATAATGTTTTACACTTAAAAAAATGATTTTTTTAGTCATACCCATGCCTCACGCGCTGAGAGCCGAGATTGCATGGCGCCGATCTCTCCATAGACTACAATGGGAGAAGTAGCTCGCGCTCTGATTGGCTGGGATAGCCAAGCCCCCGCTAGCTCAACCAATCAGCTCTATTCTGCATTTTTACTGTATTTTGAACTGTCCCGCCTTTGATTCTGATTGGTCAATAGTTCTCCATAGGTTTTAATGGGTCTTTGTCGCTCCTATTCTGATTGGCTGAGCTAGCCAAGCCCCCGCTAGCTCAACCAATCAGCTCTTTTCTGCATTTTTACTGTATTTTGAACTGTCCCGCCTTTGATTCTGATTGGTAAATAGTTCTCCATAGGTTTTAATGATTCACTGTTGCACCTATTCTGATTGGCCGGTTTCTGCCGACTAATGAGAATAGCTTTCAGAATTTGAATTACTGTTTTTCCCCGGAAAATTTCCAATATCCTAATTCTTGAATTGGGATATTGGAAAGTGATTTTGTTTTATGTATTTTTTATTTTTAAGGGTTTTCAGCTTTTTTTCTGAGAATGTTTAACGCCTTTAAAAAGGCATTTTTGATTCATACTCCGCACCGACATTTTGGAATGTTTTCCTCGCTGTTTTCCACCTGTCTCGCATCGGAACAGATTTTCGGCGCAGTCCCGCATGGCGCCTAAGTCCCGCACTGCGTCCATGTCCCCGCACTGTGCCCCACACACTGGCGAGGCGCAGGGAACTTTTCCCCACATGTATGAGTGCGCTACCTCCTCGGACGGCGAATCTTCGGCGCAGCGCCGCACTGCACCTCAGTCCCCGCACTGCACCTCACACACTGGCGAGGCGCGGCGGACTTTTCCCCGCATGGATGACCGCACTACCTCCGGCGGCGAATCTCAGGCGCAGCGCCGCACTGCGCCAAAGTCCCGCACTGCGCCTAACACACTGGCGGGGCGCGGCGGACTTTACATGCTATGTATGAGCGCGCCCCGGCCCCGACATAAATCAGGCGCAGATTCCGCCGGAAAACTGGCGGAAAGGTGCGCCCCGACTCGGCGGGATTCATACATATCGCCCTTTGTGTTTTTCTGCTGTAGCCATGGTTAACATTTGGCCACAAATTTCCAACTCTCTCTGTTCTCCACATCTGAACATGTGCACAAATCCCACAGAACTGAACAGGCCACAGCAGAAAGCAGCTGAATCATAGTTACATTAAATAAAGACACATGTCCAGCAAGTTCAACCAAGGGTGGGGAAAACATGCGGTATATTTTGAAGTTTGTTTCTCCCTATTGAACCAATTAAGGCATAAACCAATCTATTCTAAAAGGAATATGCCTCCTTATCCCAAATGACAATCGGATCGGATCAACACTGTAGCAAGAATTCCAAACACCTACATAAGTATTAAAATGATTTTGTTATAAGTGGTTATCTAAACCTTCCTCGAAGCCCTCATCTGTTCTTGATGTGACCAGATCCTGAGGCGGCTATTCCACAGATTCATAGTTCTTATAGTGAAGAAGGCTTTTCTGCTCTGGAGATTGAATCCTTTTTTCTCCAGACAAAGAAAATGTCCCCTTATTTTTTTAAGGGGGTTTTACATGAAACAGCTTTTCACCATACTTTTTATGTACTTATAAAAATACTTATATAAATTAATCACGTCCCCCCTAGACATCTCTTCTCAAAACTAGTTTAATTATTTTAACCTCTCCTCGTGTCAAAGATGTAATTAGATGTTCTACAATTCTTATAGACTTTAGGACATCTCATCATTTGGTGTGCACTGTGCCCCAGCATCTTAAAAGCATTATGGGCCTAAAATTGCAGTGGGCCCTGTCCAAATACATGATATCCTAGCCTAGACATGAAATAAACATGAAGCCATGCCTCTAACAACCCCCAAGCACACCCTATCATCACTCTGCCTACATTGGGACAGCCTGCTGACATCTTGTAGACAGCCTGCAGCCTTAAAGACTAATTGGCAGGGCTGGGAGCCGATGGTTTTTAACTGTTTCTCATAAACACACCCAAATAGTTAAATAGGTAGTGCCAATCCAGAGATCCTGGATACACATTCACCACCTCGAGCCCCTATGCTTGTGGGGCCCCCAGACAACTGCCTTATGTGTCCAGTAGATAAGATGGCCATGCCCAAGAGTTGTTCAGGTATTGTAGCTCAATGTCACAGTCCATGCCGCAGTTCCCATTCTGAGCCACAGACATAGATGTGTCCCTGCACCTGCAGTGGTCTCTGTTGCCTCTGTCCCGTTGGAGCCCTCCACTGCTCAGTTATTGAAACAGTTAGGCCAAAACCGCAGCCAAATCGTGCCTAGTCTATTAACATGGTTTCCTATGGGAAACCGCGTCGGGAGACGTGAGCTTGCGGCGAGGTCCGACGAGGCTATGGCCGCGGGAACCGCGGTGAGAGCCGCGGCAAAACCCGCGGCCAAAACAGCCATGTGAAAGGGGCCCTAGGGTTAGGCAGTCAATCAGGAAGCTGAAGGGCACAGTATGTCACAGTATGAGGGGGGCAAGTCGGTCAGCTCAGAGAGAGTTGCAGTGAGGCAGCAGTGATGTGAGGAAGGAGAGTACAGGTCCAGGTCCACCAGGCAGCTGGACATGTACAGATGAAACCAGAAGTTTATTCTGATTTCATGTTCTGAGAAAAACATGCATGTGTATTTTTATATAGTGTATGTAAACTTCTGATTTCAACTGAGACATAGAACCTGTCTCCTTCCCGAGCAGTATGATGGCTGGACATTCCCATCATGTTTGTACTTGCATATAATTGTTTGTACAGATGAACGAGGCACTTTCAGGTATCTGGAAATTGTATCCAAGGAAGATTCAGACTTGTGCAAATCCAAGATTCTCTTCCTGATCCTGGCTGATTTCTTTAGACTTTCCCATGATGTTACACACAGAAGCAGTGTCTCTAATTAACTCAAATGTTGCCGATAAACCTATAAGCTTCCAAAGACATGACATCATCATATGGACTATCCCAAATAGTTTAAAGGCATAGTAGTTCTAATGTATGTAAACTTTTGACTTTGCAGAAAGTAATAAAAATACCTTAAAAATTCACTCTCATTATTCTGGCATTTGGCAAATATAAGTAATTTTGGTTCCTAATTGACCTAAAACGGGGAAGGTTTATTCTGATTCATGTCAGATAGTGAGAAAAACATGCATATGTGTCTTTTTATATAGTATATTTAAGCTTCTGGTTTCAACTGTATATAGTTTTAAAGAAAAGAGAAGGAGAGGCCGGGATGGACACCGCACTCACAGAGGGCGAACAGTGGCCAGGAGAGGACCCCAGTCCAGAAGGCAGAAAGAGAAAGAGGGGCAGGAGAGGACCACGGAGGTACAGAGAGGACCTTGGAAAGAATAGGCCTGAATTTGGTCCAGGGTAGTGGACAAGAAGTCTTTAAAGATGTCTCCCAGAGGGGAAGACTTAAGAAGAGGCTACTGAGGAGGTTCTGTGACACAGTGATGTGGACTGAGAGTGAGTCCCTTGTGAAAAGTGTGTGCTGAAGAATTGTACCGCTGCCTGGTGTTGTGGCCTAAAAGAGTATAATGTTCACAAAGTTTCCAGTGATGTGATTAAAAGCCTGATCAACCCTGTAGAAGTTGTGTTGTCTAATTATTGAGCACCTGTGCAATAGTTAAAATAACTCGCAGGTGGTTGCCAAGGGCAACGGACGGTTGGTCGCAGTCGTAGTCCCCACCTGTTACATGTATAAGAAAAAAAATAAAAAAACTTTAAATATATAGAAAATAATTAAAAAAATAAAAAGTTACATTTAATTGGTATCTCCACGTCCATAAAAGTCTGATCTATTCAAATATTTCATCTTCTATCCTGTGTGGTAACAACATACAAGAAATATAATTGTCAATGCCAAAATTGTGATTTTTTTGGGGGGGGTCATTTCGTGTCCCCCAAAAAATTAAACAAAACGTGATGAGGTATTCCAAAATGGTATCAAAAATTACCCTTCAATCCACAGAAAATGAAACCTCACTCAGGTCCATAATTACAAAACAGAATATTTTTAAAAATACTAAAACATAATGAAAACCCTACATATTTGGTATTACTGGAATCGTAGCGACCTGCAGAAGACAGATAACACATCATTTATACTTAAGAGTGAATGCCAAAAGAAGAAGACACCCGCAAACATGGCGCAAGTTTTTTCACATTCCACCCCATCAATTTAACCATTACAAAGTACATTTTGTCCCACAAAAAAAAAAACATCATATGAAGATGGAAAAATAAAAACATAATGACTCTTGGAAGACGGGGAGGAAAAAAACGAATGTGACAAAAAAAAGCTTAGACCTTAAGCAGTTAACAGGGCTGAAGTTAAATTAGGAACGGTCTTGGTTAGGAGATTGTCACCGTACCGACGTGAAGTGGATCATGGACCACCGCCAAGCGATGGTGTAAGCCCACGCTGGGAACTGAATCTAAGTAGGTCCGGTTGTCACCAGAGCCCGCCGCAAAGCGGGATGGTACATGCTGCGGCGGGCGTCTTACCAGGTCGTTCCCCCTGAGTGACTTGCTTGCGGGTGGCAGCCGAGGTTATAGCGTGGGCAGGAATCGTCAGGCTGGCTCGTAGTCGGGACAGGCAGAAGGTCAGGGCAAGGCGGCACAGATTGTGGTCGTGGACAGGCACAAGGTCAGGCTGGCTGGCAAAGAAGCTTGTGGTCGAGGGAAGGAAGCTAAGGTAGGTACACGGTTATTCAGGAACAAGGCTTAGAACGCTTTCTCTATAGGCAACAAAGGCACTAAAATCCGGCAACGGACCCCAGGAAGGGGCAGGCCAGGCTTAAATAAGGGCAGTGAACGGCAAATAGGCCCAATTACGGTACACTGCCCTTTAAAATCTCGCGAGTTGTACCGGCGCTGCGCGCGCCTAGAGTTGGGGACCGCGCGCGGCGGGAGCTGAGACAGCAAAGGAGCGCATGCGGGTAAGTAGGGAGAGAGCGGTACCGGCCGGTCTGTGGGAGCGCGCCCACCGCACGACATGCGGGCGGGCGGCGCTAGTGCGGAGACCGCGGGTGTGCGCGCGAACCCGGGACGGGGGTCGCGGGGGGCCCACCCGTGACAGTACCCCCCCCCCCCTTCGGCTTCCCCCTCCTTTGGTCCGGAGGAACCTCTGAATTATTTCCCCGATCCAGATATTGTTTTCTGGCTCCCAGGACCTCTCTTCGGGCCCGACCCCCTCCAGTCAATGAGAAAAAATCCCCTCCCTCTGACCGTCTTATATCTAGAAATCTCCTTACAGTAAAGAACATCGGTGGGTGTCGGCCTCAGGAGTGGGAGGAGAAAGTACCCGAGAGAAAGCGAATATTAGGATGACCGTTTTAGCAGGGAGACATGGAAGGAGTTCGGGACCCTCATAGTGGGGGGAAGGCGGGAGCTTGTATGTACTGGGTTTAATGCGCTTTGAGACTCGAAAATGGACCCAGGAACCGGGGACCAGCTTATAGTGGACCTTTGTAACGTATAATTTAGCCGACAACCACCCCTTGTCACCTGGGGAAAGGTTGGCGGTAGATTTCGCTTTTTTTGTCGGCTCTGAGGCCTTGGTCGCGGGCGGAGGCCTGGCGTAGCGAATGCGAGTCTGTTTCCAGATAGTGTCAGGTCTGGGACCAGATCTTCTTCAGCAGGGACCCCGAGGCGCCAGGAAAGGGGGAGGGGCGGGACGGGGATGTCGCCCGTAGACAATTAAAGATAAGGAGCAGCTCCAGCAGCTTCCGAGGTCCAAAGAGTTATACGAAAACTCGCCCAGAGGGCAACAAGTGGACCAATCATCCTGGCGGTGCGGAGACAATGTGGCCGCAGGGTAGCAACCTAAGGGTCTGGTCTTAACTCTCTCTACCTGCCCATTGGACTGGGAGGTGGTAGGCGAAGAAAAGTCCAGTATCATTTATAGTTGGATACAGAGGGAGCGCAGACACTGGAGAAACAAGTTGAACGCCACGGTTTCCGACACTATGTGTGCGGGAACCCATGCAGCCGAAAATATGCAGAAAAAATAGACGGCAAGGCGCGAGGAGTGGAGGGTAGGCCCGGCAGAGGGATAAAAGTGGGACATCTTAGAAATCTGTCAGTGACCACCAGTCACGGTTGTCATGTTTGCTGGTGGAGGAAGGAGGGAGATCCGTGATAATTCCATGGCCACATGGGGTCTAGGGACAGCCTGGGGGGTTAGGTTGGAGGGCAGGGCAAAGCAGGGGACCTTTGCCGGTTTGGTGACGAGGAGGACTGTGTTCCGGGCACAGGGAAGGAAGGCCTCACGAACTCACGGAACATCTGGCTAGGGCTCGGCCACCGTAGGATAGGGAGATGATGAGGTCAGGACTCTGTACTCCTGGGTGCCCCGCCTACGGGGAAGCAATGACCCATGACAATATTCTTCTTCGAAGAGCTGGGACGGACGTATGTCTTGCCGGTGGTATGTGTTGAAGATCTATGGTGCGCAGAGATGAGCATTCTGGGAGGGATAAATGTGGCCGTGGAGTGGAACTCGTCCCCAGTTACATCCGAGCACGGGACGCGTGGAGTGCTTTGGTGCTTGTTTAGGGTGGCGTTCGGCCCTTGACATTTCGCTCGCCGGGCGAAAATGAATGAGAAAATTAAACCGGGAGGAAGAAGAGAGACCAAAACGAGCCTGGGTGGATTTAAGCGTTGGGCAGTTCTGGTTGATACAGGCAGATTTTTTATGAGTCGGTATAGTTGCTGTCAGGGTGACGTGCCCCCTCCAATTGATTCCGACACTACTCCAGAGCCAGCTTGATGTCCAGAAATTCCCGGTCGCGATAGAGTAGTTTCTTTCAGCAGAGGAAAAAACTTTTCGAAAGAAAAACCCGCAAGTGAGGGTTTTTGCCTTTGGGACACCTTCTGGGAGGAGTATGGCCCCGGGCCCCCACGAGGAGGCGTCGACCTCGGAAAAAAAATGGATGTTCAGTTTCAGGCCGAGGAGGTGAGCACTGGCGCAGAGGGCGAAGGCACATTTTAATTAGAGAAGGCTTCCTCTGCGCTGGTGGCCAGGATCTTAGGATTTGCGTTATTCTTGGTTAAGCCCTCTATGGGAGACACCAGCGAGGAAAAATTTGTATAAATTGCCTGTAAATAGTTGGCGAACCCAGAATCTTTTATGGCTCGAGAACCCACGGGACGCGGCACGTAGGACGGCAGACAACTTTGCGGGATCATCTGTAGACCCTATGTCAGAAATGATGTAGCCGTGGAAGGAAATGGTAGGCTCTGTGATGAAACTGGCACCTCTCAAGTTTGGCAGTTAGGGGTTGGCCCTTAGAGTTGAGGAACCTGGCGCACGTGGAACTTGATGGGATTCAAGGTCGGGGGAGAAACCAGAATGTCGTCAAGATTACACAACACGATGTTACAGTAGGTCCCGGGAAGATGTCATTGACGAATTCTTGGAAGACGGCCGCGGGGGCATTGCAGAGCCGAAGGGCATGACCAGGTACTCGAAGTTGGCCCGTCGATGGGTGTGGTGAAAGGCGAGCGGTCTTCCTTGTCGCCCTCCGTATCCGTATGAGATATCTAAGCCTCGCAGGTCCGAATAGTAAAGATCTTGGCACTCGTAGACGGTCAAAGAGTTTCCGTGATAAGGGAGGGGATAGCGGTTCTTTCGTTTATCTTGTGTAGGCACGATAGTCTATGCAAGGACGCAGACTACCGTCCTTCTTAGCCACGAAAGAGAACCGCGGCCCAGTGGGGAGGAGGACTGCGGAATAACCCCCTCTGGAGATTCTCCTTGATATAGGAAGACATAGCCCAAAGGTCTCAGGTTACCGAAGGGGGTAACACCCTGCCACGTGGAGAGCCGTCCCGGGCAGAAGATACAACAGGACATCGTATGGGCGATGGGGCGGCGGCAACGTCTAGCTTTTGTTCTCGGAGAAGACGTCTGCAAAGCTTGGTTGGTGCAGGAAGGCCCGTCAGAGGCTTAGACGACCCCCGAAGAAGCTGGAAAGACGGGCGAGGTGCCACCCAAAAGCGAGAGGAGACTGGACATCCGTACCCCAACTGTAGGACTTCGCCGACTGCCAATCGAGATCGGTGAGCGTGGCGTTGTGCAGCAGGGAGACCAGGAGAATGGACGAGGAGGAACGTGGGTAGTACGTAGAACGGCAAGTCTCTCCTTATGCAACACCACACATCTTGTAGGACCAGGGCGCACAGTTACTTCGAACCAATTGGATCCTACTCTGAGAATCTCTCCACTGACCGAAGGAGATGAGTAGGGGCTTCTCAGGCGGAATCCACAGGGGAGGTTATCTGGGAGGATACCTGGGCAGCGTCCAAGAAATTCGGCCTGACCAGAGGTCCTGGAAAAGCAGTAGCCTGACAACTGGCACCAGACACTCAGTGCCGACGGATCACGGGCATGGTCAGGCGAAGGAGAGGGCTTGCTCTCACCTAGGGACCGCTCTCCTACGTGTCCTAGGTGCCGCCGTTTCCGGGCGCTGAGGGCGCAGTGGAAGGATCTGCGGGAATGGTCTGCCACTGCCACATACAGACAAAGATTCTCCTCACGTCTTCTGGTCTGCTCAGTGGTAGGGGACAGGTCGGGGCCGTTCACCTCCATGGCCTCTTTCGGCGGCAAGTGTGGCGAGGGCAATGAGGCGGGGCCTTTGAAATATGGGGGCAGACGAGGAAGACGACGGGGTCTAGTTTGCTCCCGTTGCCAGCCGAGTTCTCTGGCGTTTACGAGAAATCAAAACGGATGTCACACCGAGTGGCCAGGGGATCAGGTTACTCCAGGAAGACGGAGATTCCCGGGAGATAGGGATTCCTTGATGCGGTGGAGAGGCCTTCTTGAAGGTGGCAGGTCAACGCCGCTTCATTCCACGACAACTCAGAGGCCAAAGTGCGGGAACGTACGGCATAATCGCCTACAGATGAGTCCCTTGGGTAGATTAGCAGTGTTCTCGGCAGACGACGCCGGGCTGGTTCTCGAAACCGCTCTGAACTCGTAGTGAGAATGAAGCCAGGTTAGCTGTGACCGGGTCGTCCCTGTCCCAGGGGGGTGTAAGCCCAGGCCAGGGCTTTCCCGGGGAAAGAAGGCTTAGCAGAACCGCCACCTTAGACCGTTCGGTAGGAAAAATTGGTGCCCATTAACTCAATGTGCAGAGAAGGCATTGGCGTGATAAAGCCCTGCAGGCTTGGAGTCCCCATCGAAACTTGGTCGGCATAGATGTCGGAGCCGTGGGCCAGCGGGTTGGAGCCGGAGCGGGGAGCAAGCGGGCGAGCCACGGGAGGGGGTGGTTGCTGATGAGCGGCCAGCACCTGCACCAACATGGCGGAGAGATGCCGAGTTGCTGGGCTTGCTGAACGAGCTGTTGTGACTGCTGAGCCACAATGGCGGTTGAGGTCTCAGCGTTCAGACGGCAGGGACCTTGGCGGGATCCATGCCGGATCTTACTGTCACGTACGACGGACTAGAAGTGGATCCACTGGAACCACCGCAAGCGATGGTGTAAGCCACGCCAGGGATCGGGGAATAAGTAGGTCCCGGTTTTCACCAGAGCCCGCCGCAAGGGGGGGGGGGGGATGGACGTGCTGCGGCTGGGGTCTAAGGTCGTCCCCCTGACGTGACTTGCTTTTGCGGTGGCAGCCGAGGTATAGCGTGGTGCAGTATCGTCAGGCAGGCTCGTAGTCGGGGGACAGGCAGAAGGTCAGGGGCAGGCGGCACAGATTCGTGGTCTTGGTCAGGACAAGGTCAGGGCACAGGCGGCAAGAAGCGTGGACGAGGACGGAAGCTAAAGGTACGGTTACACGGTATATATCAGGAACAAGGCTTTTAGAACGCTTGCTCTATAGGCATCAATGGCACTAAAAGATCCGGCGGCTACGACCCCGGAAGGGGGAGGCTTAAATAAGGGCAGTGACGGCAATAGCAATTACCGGTACACTGGCCTTTAAATCTCGCAGTGCCGGCGCGGCGCGCCATCTTAGATGTCGGGACGCTGCGCGACGCGGAGCTGAGACAGCAAACAGGAGCGCGGGCCGGGTAAGTTGGAGAGAGCGGGCCGGCCGGATCTGTGAGCTGCGCCCCACGCCCGACATGCGGGCGGCGGTGCCGCTAGTGCGGTTGGCCGCGGGTGTGCCGCGAAACCCGGGACGGGGGTCGCAGGGCCCACCCGTGACAGAGATATTGTAACGCTGAAGTGGTTGTGAGTTAGAGGCACAGAACCCTCTCGTTGTTGGAGTCTGAGTGCTCTGTTTTTCGTATTCTGACTTAGGTCCATTTTCCTGAAGGATGCATTTCTAACAGTAGCAATTTATTGTGCGGAAAAAATGTCATCTGAAAGTTCAGCGTGAAATCGTCATCTATTGTGTAGGCAGGAAAGTTTGTGAAGTGTGGAGAAGAAACTGATCATTTTCACACCTGTTATGTATTTACAAGGTTCTTTTATAACTCCATTGAAAAGGAAAATGTACTTCCCTGAGGTTAGCCGCAGGAATTATCTCCAGACAGATGTTTTTAGCATCTTCATTGGTTCTAATTTCCTATTTCTTGAACAAAAAGTTCTCTCAATTGTCGTCTGAACTAGGAACATAACATTTCAAGTCATACCTAGGCAAAGGTCAAGCCATGAGAGGATGGGCAGTCATGGGAACATCTCACCTACATTGGGCCCCCGATCAACACTAGGGCTCAGAAAATGTTATGTAATGCCAGATTTCTAATGCCCTGGAGGAGCAAAACCTTCCATAGAGTTCAGAAAAGTACCTGCAGTACCTTGTTTTCACTACATTAACACTGAGGGCAGTGTCGGACTGAAGTAGCAGGTGATCATAAGTGGAGGTAATTCTTGAGGCCCAACACTAAAGATGCTACTTGAGGCCCATCACTAAAGATAATTCTTGAGGCCCATCACTAAAGATGATTCTTAAGGCCCATCACAAAAGATGATTCTTGAGGCCCATCACTAAAGATGATACTTGAGGCCCATCACTAAAGATGATACTTGAGGCCCATCACTAAAGATGATACTTGAGGCCCATCACTAAAGATGATTCTTGAGGCCCATCACTAAAGATAATTTTTGAGGCCCATCACTAAAGATGATACTTGAGGCCCATCACTAAAGATGAGGCCCATCACTAAAGATGATACTTGAGGCCCATCACTAAAGATGATACTTAAGGGCCCATCACTAAAGATAATTCTTGAGGCCCATCACTAAAGATGACACTTTGGGCCCATCACTAAAGATGAGTCTTGAGGCCCATCACTAAAGATGAGTCTTGAGGCGCACTAGTGGAGTTGTTAATTGGGGCCTACCAGTGAAATTAATTCTTGGGGCCCACCTGTAAAGTTGATGCTTGAGGCCCACCAGTGGAGTTGATTCTTGGGGCTACATGTATGAAAACTGTCTAGGTCTAAAACTGACTTTATTGCCCCTAACAACCAATCAGAGCATCCCTGTCACTTCATATAGTGCTCTGGAAAAATTAGAGGGGCACTCTGATTGGTTGCTATAGGCAACAAAGTGAATTTTAAACCTAGATAGTTTTCATACATGTGGCGCTTAGTTCCCACCCTACAGCTACTGTATTTGACTCTTGTGCTCTGCCTTTTGCTTTCTGTCTTTCTTTCTCTGCCTTTCTCCCTGAAAGCAGCACCAGGCCTTTCACACCCAGTGATTCACCATATCTTGGAGCATATCAAGCCTAGGGGCCATATAGGCTCCCCTCTACTCCACTGTGGGCCAGCACTTTATCGTATAATATAACCTACTGGGACATAAAAAAAATGTTTGTGGGGTGGAAATTGCAATAAAATGCGATTGCATACCTTTTTTTGGTGGGGGAGGGGTTCTTTACAGAGTTCCCCTTGTCATATACTGGTAATTAACATATCTTTATTTGGTAGACTAATTTGATTGATACCAAATTTATATTGTTTTCACTATGTTTTCCTATTATTATTTTTTTTTATTTTTTTAAACTTTTTTTCTATTTGCTTAGTATTGACATTTTCTGAGACCAATAACTTTTTTTCCTGACTATTAGACCTGTGTGATGGCTCCTTTTTTGAAGAATGAGTTGCATTATTTTTTAGCCCCAACTTGAAGTACATGCGACTTTTTATTAACTTTTCTTCAATTGTTTTCCAGAATGCTTGAAAACAAAAAAAAACCACACTATTCAGAAAAAGGGTATTTTATTTGTTTTATGGTGTTCACCGCATAGGATAAGTATTGCACTGCTGTATTCAATCAGACTTTAATTATGTTCATTTGTTTATAATTTTTTTATATGATAAATGGGAAAAGGGAGAGGATTTTTTTTAACTTTTATCTTATTTTTTTACAGTCATTTTTTACCTCCCCTAGGGGGCTTAAACATGCAATTACATAGTAGTTTGTACTATGTACTGCAGTACTAATGTACTACAGCATATAGGTATATCATAAGTCTACTACTACACCCTGCCATGGCCAGTCGGGTGGTGGAAGGTGGCTGCCTCAGTTGTGTGACAACTCGTGTGGGTTTTGCTATCTAGCTTTTTCAAGAAGCAGTAATGAGGAAATAGTTCATGTTAACTTGCAGTTCTATTCTGGATTATCTGATAATGGATTAATTGAATTTAAACCTCATTTGAGCAAAGCATAATGGACTTCAGTTCATTTCAGTAAATAAAACTTCCCCTATTCCTGCCAGACTATCTGCACAATATGCTCTTGACTCTCCATTTTGTCTAATTTGATGCTTTCATCTTATTTGTGTACATTGTCACTGCATGGAGATGTCACAATCTGAAGGAGAAATTAATTCTTCCTCCAAAGTGCTTGTAATTTTAAGGTGCTCTGAGGAAATAGGAGCATTAGGAAAATGGCAGTGGATAGTGAGGAGTGCGATGGGCGGAGCGGCAGTCATTAGTGCTTTCCAGCTATTGAAATGCTTCATTGAGAAGAGGCCTGGGGGAGACGCTGATGCCTGCACGTGATAGAAATGTCTATAATCTTGTTTAATAACGCAGACTCTTATTTATCCAAGATCAGTCGGGATGAGCAGAGCTGCATAAATAATCACCACTTTTGTGGTTTTCGTCATGAATTCTGATTTCCTGAAACATTTGTCCAAAATGCATTTGTATTTGCATTTGGCCCTGGTGTTTTTAATTAGCAGGAATCAGTATATGGGTTAATGCCCCGTTCTTTTCAGTCTGCTTGCAGAGAGCCCAGGTAGAGATAAGCGCTAGTGAACCTTTTTTTGGTGGTGGTGCTTTATGGGGGCCATTGCTACTGTGATGCTATGCCTTTGGGGGGGTGTCACATAGTATCCAAAAAATTGGGAATCTTGCAAGAGAAAAAAGAGTGACTTTTGATCACTATATTTACTCTTTTGCCATAGGCAAACTTAAACTCTATCAGTTCTCTATCTGTAAAACACTAAATCGTAACTTTTATTATGTATAACTCTTAACCTCTATTCACACTATAAAAAAACTGATTTCTAAACCACACCATTTAACCTTTAATACATCTGAAGAAGGGATAGCTTCTTTTCTATTATCAAGTCTCGTGAAGCACCACCTATTAACAGGAAAGCCTTATATATACAGCAATTTACTAGCTCCAGTAAGGGATCCCAAGCCTCCTACTTGGGCAGTCATCCCTAATCTGATGGACACAAAACAAATAAGGCCCCCTTGTGACACCGTCTGCAGCAGGTGACACTTCTAGACAGAGGTGAGAAATCACAAGTTAAAACGGCATGTCTGACCTCCCCGACATGTGTCACCGGATAACCTGGCTTCCGCAGGGGTTAGAGGTCCGATCACATGTGGTCTAATCTCACTTCCTTTCATATCATGTTAGATACACACCCTAATCAGGTGATCACCAATTAGCCATCAGAGAATCCACAAAAACCCACTCCCCTTCCGCTCTCCTGCAGGCACACTCATAATGTGTGCTGCTACTGCTGCCACCATGCTCCCATAGACATCAAGCCTCAGACAAATTCGCCATCTCCATAACGGGCTTGCGCCCTATCTTACCACGCTGCCCAAGCCAACGTACTGTATCAATAGACATTTCAGCCCTGACTGTGATGGACTTCTGTCTCATTTCTCTCATGTTATTGCCTCTGCGTGGCTCACCTAGAACAGACTAAGCAGAATACGTGTTACAATCCACAGCACACTACCAGCTTTATCAACTCCCATAAACCCCTTCTCTTCCAGGTCTAATATGCAAATTCATTGGGAATATAAACTCCACTGTACTGTACTCTATTGTCATATTATCTTCCCATAAAGCACTTCTCCTTTATATCTAATATACATATTCATTTTAATAAAGCTGCAAGCCTTATTAAATACATATTCCATTGTACTGTACACTATTGTCTTAGTCTATTCCCATAATAGGGCCTGCAGCTTTATTAAAATGAATATATATATCACATGTAAAAGAGAAGTGGTTTATGGGAATAGACTAAGACAATAGTGTACAGTACAATGGAATATGTATTTAATAAGGCTTGCAGCTTTATTAAAATGAATATGTATATTAGATATAAAGGAGAAGTGCTTTATGGGAAGATAATATGACAATAGTGTACAGTACAATGGAGTTTATATTCCCAATGAATATGCATATTAGACATGGAAGAGAAGGGGTTTATGGGAGTTGATAAAGCTGGTAGTGTGCTGTGGAATGTAACACCTATTCTGCTTAGTCCGTTCTAGGTGAGCCACGCAGAGGCAATAACATGAGAGAAATGAGACGGAAGTCCATCACAGTCAGGGCTGAAATGTCTATTGATACAGTACGTTGGCGCGGGCAGCATGGTAAGATAGGGCGCAAGCCCGTTATGGAGATGGCGAATTTGTCTCTATGGGAGCATGGTGGCAGCAGTAGCAGCACATATTATGAGTGTGCGTGCAGGAGAGCGGAAGGGGGAGTGGGTTTTTGTGGATTCTCTGATGGCTAATTGGTGAGCACCTGAATAGGGTGTGTATCTAACATGATATAAAAGGAAGTGAGCTTAGACCACATGTGATCGGACCTCTAACCCCTGATGAAGCCAGGTTATTTGGTGAAACATGTCGGGGAGGTCAGACATGATGTTTTAAATTGTGATTTCTCACCTCTGTCTAGAAGTGTCACCTGCTGCAGATGGTGTCACAAGGAAGCCTTATTTGTTTTGTGTCCATGAGATTAGGGACGACTGCCCAAGTAGTTGGCTTGGGATCCCTTACTGAAGCTAGTACTTTGCTATAGATATAAGGCTCTCCTGTTAATAGGTGGTTCTCCACCAGACTTGATAATAGAAAAGGAGCTATTCCTTCTTTCAGAAGTAGAAAGGGTTAAATGGTGAGGTTAGACATCAGGTTTTTAAAGAGTGTGTATAGAGGTTAAGTGTTATACATAATAAAAGTTACGTTTTAGTGTTTTACAGATAGAGAACTGATAATAAGTTTGCCTATGGCAAAATAGTAAATATTTGTGGGGGTGTAGCCCAGAGCCGGGGGGCTAGGTCTAGCTGCAGTGGTGTTGTTGGACCACTGGGTTGTGCCCCTCACTGGTGTGGCCGTTGCTGCGGTGGCGGTCACCATGCAGTGCTACCCTCATTAGTTTAGGGACCCACTTTAAAGAGGTCGCCGTGAAGTGGCAAGTGGGCTTATACCGTTTGATCAAAAAGTATACTAAGAACCTCCTGTTCATGTTTGTAATTTTTTGCTGAGAAGCATTAGATCAACGTATAATGTGAGGATGTGCTGTCCATGCCTTTCCCCCACCCGTCCCCCAAGTTTGTATTGGATGTGAGTTGACTTTTGGAGCCCCCCCAGTGGAATTGATTTTTTGGGGCTACCAGCGGGTTGTTCTCATCTCACTTTTGATGGCATACCAATAGGATATGCTATCAAAGCGTGATAGGTGCGAGTCTCACCTCTTGGACCCGCAGCTATTTGTAGAATAGGCCAAAAAATTCTTCACTCAGAATAGAAAGCCAGTTGCCCTTATGCATGACTTTTCATTCTGTTCTATGGGAAGTCTGAGTACAGCAGAACACTCTGCTCCCCTGTACTCAGAACTTCCATAAAGCAGAATGGATTGTCATGCGCAAAGACAACCAGCTCTCCATTCTGAACAGAGGCTTTTGGAGGTCCCTTCCTGAGATACAGTAGGTGCAGGTCCCTGAGGTAGGAACTGCTACTATAACACTTTGATGTTGATCCTGTTGGTATGCCATCAAAATGTGAGAGGGGAACCTCCTTTAAGCATATCACCTCATAAAAGAAGATATTTGCACTGCTTTTTCAGTGCCCTTTATGACCTCCAATGTCCGTGGTGGGAGCTGATCACACCCGCTGGAATTTTCATGCTGATTTATTCTTCATAAGTAAATGAGCACGAGTTTCATTACTTCATAAGATGAGACATAAATGAAGCAGGAAGCCTAATCAATTAGCAATACAAGACTAACCTAAAATCATAGTTTAGGGAACAATGATAACAAACATTTCAGAGGGTGGTCTGACTTAGAGAACATATTTTCTGGTAACCAGAAACAAGCTTTTTGGAGAGCCCCAAATGGAATCTGTGACCCTGCAGCAGGCCAACTTCCCCCAATACACATCTCAGTAGAAAAGAAGCTTTGTCGTTCTATCTCCAGTCACCCAGCTGTATACAAGTATACGTTGGGTTTACTATATTATCTATTTATATAGCATCAATATATTATGTAGCGCTGTACAAAAATTGCCTCCACAAACATCAGCCCCTGTGCCTATTTATATTCTTATCAGTATGTTTTTGGAGTGTGGGAGGAAACTGAATTCATAAATTAAACCCATGTTCACTTTATCGAAATACCGTATATACTCGAGTATAAGCCGAGTTTTTCAGCACAAAAAAATGTGCTGAAAAATCCGACCTCGATTTATACTCGAGTCACTGTCGACGCTCGGGTGCTTTAATGCCCGAGCGCCGGCAGGGATACTTCAGTTATATGCTACTCCTCAGGGAGCGCATATAACTGAAGGCTGAATCAGCTGACAGCGTCCGGGCACTGCTGTGGCCCAGGCGCTGTCGGCGACCTCTTCCCCTGTATGCGACTCCTCCCGAGCGCATACAGGTGAAGATACTACTGCGGAGTAGAGAGCAAGCGCTCCCTGCTCCACAGTGGACTCCGGAGACTTGTGGCTGTCCGGAGTATCCGACACAGGCAGCGTGCGTGTCATCACGCTGCCTGCGCAGTTTGATGACATCACGTGCTCTGTGCCGGCAAGAAGACAGAGCGGCAGGGAGGCGGAGCAGCGGCGGATTGAGGTAAGTACTAGCATTTCTTTTTTGCCTATACGTGCCTTGGGGGGACAATTACCTGCCTATACCTGTCTTAAGGGTACAATTACCTGCCTATACCTGCCTATGACTGCCTTGGGGGGGACCATTAGCTGCCTATACCTGCCTTGGAGGTACAATTACCTGCCTATAAATGCCTATACCTGCATATTGGGGACAATTACCTGCCTATAAATGCATATACCTGCATATTGGGGACAATTACCTGCCTATAATAGCCTATACCTGCCTATGAGGGACATTAAACTGCCTATACCTGCCTATGGGGGACATTAAACTGCCTATATCCGCCTATATAATTTTAATAGTATCTATTTTTACTTTTGAAATTTACCAGTAGCCGCTGCATTTCTCACCGTCGGCTTATACTCGAGTCAATAAGTTTTCCCAGTTTTTTATGGCAAAAGTAGGTGCCTCGGCTTATATTCAGGTCGGCTTATACTCAAGTATATACGGTAAGTCAAAATTTTTTCTTACCCCGCTATAGATGCATGTATACTCCATCTGTATTGTAAAGATTCGGATATCCTCATTGGTGGCTTCCAACTCAAAAGGCAAATTCAAATGAAGAAAAACTCTGGATATACTTTCCATAAAAAACAGCACTTCTTTATTTCAATCCATTAAAAGTACAGATAATGTGGCAAGCATAATGATACAACGCATAGCTTTATATCCCTCTTACGTGGATTTTGTTGTCTAATTTAGGAGCTATATTCTGATTGGCTCTGATTTTGTTTTTAAGTAAGATAGGACGCAGTTGAGGGTATGCTGTGATCCAGAGTCAGACCATGACTCGAAACGCGTAAGCAGAATATGAAGCAATGCATTGTATCATTATGCTTGCCACATCTGCACTTTTAATGGACTGAAATAAAGGCCTCGTTCACACGGCTTATTCTGCCGCGGATTGGAGCTGTACTGCGCGCCAGATTTGCGCTGCAGTACGGCGCCAATCCGCGGCAGCAATTACGGTAATCCACTGCTCTCATAGAGAACAGTGGAATCCGGCGCGGGGGGAGAAAGTGACATGCACATTATTTACGGCGCGTCCGCGCCGTAAATAATGTATTGTCTATGGGGCCGGGAGCGGCGCCCCCGCCGCGCTCCGGTCCCGCCCCCGTTCCGCCCCATATTCACGGCGGATTTGTGCGCTCAATACGGCGCACAAATCCGTCGGCAATAAGCCGTGTGAACACGGCCAAAGAAGTGCAGTTGTTTTATGGAAAATATATATGGACTTCCTCACATTTTCTTCATTTGAATATGGAAACTTTATGCTGATATTTACCATGGTCAGACCTGAGCACTGCTGGGCAACATTACTGACCACAAAGCCACTGTGCTGCTCTCTTCTAATATCCCCATATGTTTTCTATCTCTATTCATTGTATTGTACGTGGTCACACTCAGGCTCGGGCTGGCCCACAGGTGAATAGGAGAAACCCCCGTTGGGCCCTGAGCATGGCAGACCTGGAGTTGCTTTTTTAACTGAATATAGATCCTTAGAAAGGACAAAAAAGCAGATGCATACAGGCAAAAAACAAGAGGCAGTGTTTAGGAGGCAGGTACTATCATGTCCATTATCTTTTTGTTGGGCTCCTTAAATAATCTCCACCAGTGGGCCCATAAATTCCCCATCTGGTGGTCGCCTAGACTCAACTCCTCCTGTGGGCCCTAGTCACCCCAGTCTGACACTGGTCACACTATTTTGTTTTCTGCACCTACAAAGTAGGAATGCCCATTAGACAGTCACATGCCCGCTGCAGGAAAACAATCCAACCTCTCCGCCTGTCTTTACACTAATTTCTATAGAGAAATGCAGGCGGACAACCACTAATAGCAGCTATCACAAATCATGAGATCCATCGCATGATCTGCAATGTGGAAAACACTACAAAAAACTACAAGAAATGCAACATACATGCACACATGCCTTTTTTGGTGCAAAAAAAAAGGAAAAGAATGAAGGTCTACGGGGAGAAAAACACCACAACCTGCCTGAAGAAACATTACAACTACAGCATGCTGTATTTAAAAAAACACTGATACTGACCAAAGACAAAAGACGTAGCCAAAGTACAAAAAAATGCAAATGAAAAAAAATAATGTCCGTTGTTTTTTTGTCTATTAACTTCCAGCTGACGTCTGGAGCTGTAGTCCCGTGCCCCCAAATGAAACAAAAGACTTGTTTTTTCGCGACAAAAAATGCGGTTGTGCATCTGAAAAAAAATGATCGACTTTCGGCCATTTTTTTGTCTGATGCGGGGGGGATTTAGCCGAACACTTGAAGAAAAACACATACACTTTTATTTGCATTTTTACAAAGTAGTTTAGTATTTTAGTATTTTTTGAAAAAACAAAATGTGTGAAAATACCCAAACGAAAGTTCCCACAGACCCTGAATAACATGTAGTTGCAATGCTTATGCAAATGTTACATCTCTCCCAACCTGTGATCATTTCAGTGTAGAATGTAGCTCTGAATTGGATTCAATGGATAGATAGATAGATAGATAGATAGATAGATAGATAGATAGATAGATAGATAGATAGATAGATAGATTAGATAGATAGATAGATAGATAGATACAGTAGTGCTCAAAAGTTTTCATACCCTGGCAAAATTTTTGGTTTCTTAGTCCTTTTTTAGAGAATATGAATGATAAGACAAAAGCTTTTTTTCAACTCATGGTCAGTGGTTGGTTGAAGCCATTTATTGTCAAACTGCTGTGTTTTCTCTTTTTAAATCATAATGACAATCAAAAACATACAAATGACCCTGATCAAAAGTTCACATGCCCTGGTGATTTTGGCCTGATAACATGCACAGAAGTGGACACAAATGGGTTTGAATGGTTACTAAAGGTAACATCCTCATGTGTGACCTGTTTGCTTGTAATCAGTGTGTGTGCATAAAAGTTGAGTGAGTTTCTGGGATCCAGACAGACTGTTGCATTTTTCATCCAGCCACTGATGCTTCTGGATTGTGAGTCATGGGGAAAGCAAAAGAATTGTCAACAGATCTATGGGAAAAGGTATTTGAACTGTATAAAACAGGAAAGGGATCCAAAAAGATATCCAAGGAATTGATAATGTCAGTCAGCAATGTTCAAACTGTGATTAACAAATGGAAAATCAGGGGCTCTGTAAAAACCAAACCACGGTCAGGTAGACCAACAAAAATTTCAGCCACAACTGCCAGGAAAATTGTTCGAGATGCAAAGAAAAACCCACAAATAACATCAGCTGAAATACATGACTCTCTGAAAGCTAGCGGTGTGGCTGTTGCAAGATACACAATAAGGAGGAACTTGAAGAAAAATGGGCTGCATGGTCGAGTCACCAGAAGAAAGCGATCACTGCACAAATGCCACAAAGTATCTCGCCTACAATAAGCCAGACAGCACAGAGACAAGCCTCAAAGCTTCTGGAACAAGGTAATTAGGAGTGGTGAGGCCAAAACTTTTTGGCCACAACCATAAACATTACATTTGGAGAGGGGTCAACAAGGACTATGATGAAAGGAACACCATTCCTACTGTAAAGCACGGAGGTGGATCGCTGATGATTTGGGGATGTGTGAGCTACAAATGCACAGGAAACTTGGTCAAAGTTGAAGGAAAGATGAATGCAGCACGTTATCAGCAAATACTGGAGGCAAATTTGCACTCATCAGCCCAGAAGCTGCGCATGGGACGTACTTGGATGTTCCAACATGACAACGATCCAAAACACAAGGCCAAGTTGACCTGTCATTGGCTACAGCAGAACAAAGTGAAGGTTCTGGAGTGGCCATCTCAGTCTCCTGACCTCAATATCATTGAGCCACTCTGGGGAGATCTACAGCGCACAGTTCATGCAAGACAGCCCAGGAATTTACAGGAACTGGAGGCTTTTTGCCAAGAAGAGAGGGGAGAGCCTCATCCACAACTACCACAAAAGATTTCAAGCTGTCATTGATGTTAGTGGGGGCAATACATGGGATTAAGAACTGGGGTATATGAACTTTTGATCAGGGTCATTTGGATGTTTTTGGTTGTCATTATGACTTAGAAAGAGAAAACACAGTAGTTTGACAATAAATGGCTTCATCCAACCACTAACCATGAGTGGGGAAAAAGTTTTTGTGTTATCATCCACATTCTATGAAAAAAGGCCAAGAAAGCAAAAATTCTGGCAGGGTATGTAAACTTTTGAGCACAATGATAGATAGATAGATAGATAGATAGATAGATAGATAGATAGATAGATAGATAGATAGATACAGCCGGTAGGGAGCTCGCTGCTGGTTCCAATGTTCTGGTCCTTCCAAGTGGAGGGGTGCAGGAGGAGATGTATCAAGTTTTAAAAATTGTAGTCTAAATGTTTTTGGAAATGCTAGATTTGTACTAGGGCGCGTCCCCATGGCAGAGGACAAATATCGGTCGGTTTAACGGCTGCAGGGGGGGTGGCTTTTC
This sequence comes from Phyllomedusa bahiana, assembly GCA_025379985.1. Lineage (NCBI taxonomy): Eukaryota > Metazoa > Chordata > Amphibia > Anura > Hylidae > Phyllomedusa > Phyllomedusa bahiana. Next base: position 35,937 of record JAODAL010013564.1, read on the forward strand.
TCCGCTCCCCCTTCACATTCACAAGCACAGATTCCATCCGAAACGGAACGGAAGATTGTGCTTTTAGAATGCTTTGCGGGCGGACCACAGCCGGAAAAACCGCCGGATGTAAAATCCGTGCAGTGGGGACTGCTGCACAGGTTTTCAATAGGAGCCAGCACTGGTTGCTATAGCTACAGACCTGGCTTCTACTGTAGTAAACACACCCCTGAATTCACAATGACACCAAGAAACCAGGACTGAGGTAAGATGAATCAATGTAGTGAGACAACTCCTTTAATAATAGGCCTATGGCATTATTTTACAGCACTGTAATTAGGTGAAATTATGCTCAAAGTGTTTATTTAATTACTGTATGTTAGTACTTTTTGGTCATCATATGCATAGGTGTAACTCTAGCCGTAGCAGCTGCTATGGGGCCAGAAGTGGAGGGGCCCACAATGCGTAAATTCCTTTTGTAGGGAATAACAAACACATAGGTGGCTTTCTGCTACTTAGCAGTACTATGTGGGTTTTCTGATATATAGCAGTATTATGTATACCTGTAATTACAACTACTTATGTTGCTGTTTGCAGTTCCTATTATTAGGTAGTGGGGAGCCCAACTCATTTTGCCAAGGAGGATTATCAATTTTACTTACGCCCCTGTTGTGAACAATACATTGTCTTTGTCTCTTACAATTTCCCCGTACATAATATTTAAGTAATGTTATAGCGCTGACTGTAAAGTATGTTAATGCTCTGCCAGGCTGGTGTGTGATGTACACCCCTATGATTACAATTTTCCAGTTCTTGCTGCTTGGTCAATTTGTTCCAGTTGAAGGGGTCCTTGTTTATTGCTATATTATTATACCATTCTATCTTGTCAGCCGCACACTTCAGTTACCACCCTCACAGAAAAATGTCATCACCATAAATGTCACTTGGCCTATTGTTAAAATACACGGCTATTCTGTGCCGTCGGATAATGTTCCCTGCTATGTTTGCTATTTCATTTTTATTGGTGCACTCCCTGTTATGTAGTACAGGGTTGTTTGTAGGAATCCTTCATAGAGAATGGTGTTTAGTTTTATTATAATGAAGACAGATAAGTTATCTATTAAAGTTATCTTTAGGTAAAATCCCCTTCGTCTGTGTGCCATGTAAGTCTGAGAGTCTATAAAGGGGTTGTCTGGATTACAAAAGCTATTTTCAAATACTTTATTACTAGGTGAGTACCCTATTAAATTCTATGAGTTTACGCTGGGGGCATCCCCTATTAAGGGATCTCAACTATTAGGGTATGTTCACACAACATATTGCAGCACACACATGTACGCGAAGCAATCGCCGTCGTTAGCGATGTTGAAAGAATGCACTTGCAAGTGTATGCTTTCAACATGCAATGGCCCAAGGCAGCTTTCTGTCACCTATACTTTTCTATTTCTCGACGCATAAGCTCCTGAAACAAGTGACAGGTCACTTCTTTTTACCGGCGTACATTATGTGCTGAGAAATATGATCGTAAAATCATCGTCATCTGAACAACTATGATGACTTTACACAACACTCAATGAGTGCTGGACCTGATCAATGATTTTACCGTATTTGCAGGGCGTACTTCGACGCAATTATACGCTGAATTTCACTCCACAAATACACCATGTGAACAGACCCTTAGAGCAGAAGGCAGAGACAAAGGATCAACTGGTTAATATATTACATGGATAGTCCATAGATTTCATTAAGAGCAATGTAATGCTTAAAGTGGTTGTCTCACTACAATAATTACTTTTTATGTTAAAGATCTTGCAAAAACAAGTCCCTTTGCAATAAATGTCCATTAACAGTGTCCTATCTATTCCTAGATATCCCCTCTTGTATGGGCTGCATCAGCTCCTCAGGTCGCTATAGCTACAGACCTGTTTGATCTATCCTGATAGGCTGCCAGCACTGGTTGCTATAGCTACAGACCTGGCTTCTACAGCAGCCTAGTGGAAGCCAGTAAACACTGAAACCAAAATGAAACCAAGAAAACAGGACTGAGGTAAGATGAATTAATGGAGTGAGACAACTCCTTTAATTTCCCCTGTCGAGGCGCTGCAGAAATGTAATACTAAAGATTTTAGCTAATTTCTGGGGATCTGAGCAGCACTATCACAGGTCACGGCATGGCTTGTGCCCTCTATTATAGCCTCCTCACTGCTCCTGACATCCTGCTCTTTCCTTCTGTGACCTCCCAGCTGCAGCTCCCTTAGGCCCAGCATGCACCACCCAGCTTTCCGAAAAACAATGCTCTGAGACCTATGTCTATATATGTTCCTCCCTCACTTCTCTGTTGCCAGTTAGTTGGTGTGTATTAGAGGAACAATTTCTGGTTTGACCACTGGCTAACCCTACCCATCTATGACTGAACTCTGCCTGTCATGACCTCTGGCTTGTGAGACGTTTACTCTTATACGCTGCCTGCCCTGATCTTCCACTTGTGTCCCTACCACGTCTTTACATAACCCTCCTGAACCACACCTGCACTCCATCCATGACCCTGAATAACCTCTTTGGAGGTACCAATTTGATTCCCTGCAGAGGAGCCTCAGCCCGTTTCAGGTGTTTAAGGTGAAGACCAGGGGGCTCCTTAGACTTTGCTTCTCAGCAAGGCATTACTCCACACTCATGACTGGCACAGAGGATCCACACTTACTCGTGACAAGGACACCCTAAGATCATCTTAGGCCTGGTTCACATCTACATCAGAGCTTCCATTCAGAACATCCGTGGCAGAGGTGCAAATGGACCCAAAGGGATCTGTTTCAAAACAGACACCAAAGGAACACTCCCGACAGACTCCACTGATTACAATGGGTCCATCGGGTTTCCACCTTGGTGTCCATTGTTTTGATGAAAAAATAACTCAACTTTCTGTGCTATTTTTCGATCATTCCAGATGGAACCGGCAACGGAGTTTATGAATGGAACCTCTAAGTTGATTTGAACCAAGCCTTATTTTTAGGGAATCCTTCTAAGGTCCTTTGTTTTATGCCTATAGACCTCAATTAAAATAAAATTAGTAGGATTGCATGAGATAATCTATTAATAATCAATCTACTGCGTCACTTTCGTTTATAGGATTCGTCTAATACTGCAGACTAGCAAGTTAATTGGGCAGAGCCGTAATAACACACATCACCTATGGACAAAAGTAATGTTGTTTCTGGAAAAGCAGACCCTTTATTCTAATCTTCAACAACCACTCTAAACTGAGTTACACAAAGTAACATCTGGGTTAATGTTAAATACTTCTTTTTATTGCTCCAACATCATCCAATGTTTCAACTCTACTGTATATACAGTAAGAATCTTTATCAAGCAAACAAGACTCTTGTACAAACTTAGAACAGTTCATGATGTTGGAGCAAAAATGAGAAGCATTTTAAATTTACAATGATGAAATTTGGACTTTTGATATCTCTTGAATTCAGAGATTGGTGACATAGACATTCAGGGCGACATGTATGAACGATCCTGTGGCAGATATCTGGCATCTTTACAGCCCGATATCAGATGCAACCCCGTTCATACATTTTTAAATCTCCCGCACTCCGGGCCGCACTACACTTACGCTTTATAATGCGCCTTGGATCTGGGGGCGTGCGGGAGGCGAGGTGCACTAGAACCATAGCAAAGCTAACATAATTGGTAGCTTCGCTACGGCATTTGGCTGGGCACATTACGAGTTGGAGACAGGTAAAACCACTATTCAATGAGTATACCTGAATCCCTAACCTTGGTCCACTGAGCGCTAGAATGTGCCTGATTTATGACCCACTGTAGAGCGGGTTCATAAATCAGGTGCATTCGAGCCTATTTTTAGGCACATGAAATTTGGCGTGTTAACACTAAATTTCATGCATGCTGCCTTATGTGCATATATCTTTAGTGGTATTAATTTGGAGTGCTGCTGTACAATATTGCAACCCTCTGAACTAATCATGAAGCCCATAGGTGGACAATTTGGCCATCATTTTTATTTTCAACCAGATCACTTCCCATGGAAAGATGACTGCCCAGGGTCACCTTCATGACCATATCTTCCATCATCTCTGATATTATTCCTTTCGAGAGGGTCATTTTTGAGAACTGAATCCATTCGGGTGGGGGGGGGGTGGGGGGGGCCCATCAAGGTGAACCCATGGGTTTGTGGTACAGCTAGTAGTTGATGTGCTTGATGGTGAGTAAAGGTTTTGGTACTTGTGGTAAGTGTGTAATCTTACACGAGATTTGCGACATTAGAAAAGACAAACTTTTGCAGGATATGAATCAGAAGACACTGGTATTAAGTAAGTCAACACAGGCAATAGGATTAAGATCCGTTATAAATATCGAAACCAGGAGGAGTACTGGGGCAAAGTATTTTTACATGGACGCAGGGCACTTAGGACATTTCAGTAAATCGTAGAACCGCCGTACCTGATCAAGGAAAGAAGCACAATAGATGAGTGTCAAACTTTCCAGATGGTACGTAATGCGAATGACAAGAAGAAGATTTGTGCCACCAAGCGTTGTGGTTATACCAAGAGACGAAGTGTCGCAAGTCGACTGTGAATTGTTTCAAAATTTTCGCAGTATTGTCCCTCTTAAGCACCGCTAGCACACCATATCAATCATTCTCCTTCGGATAGTGTACTTTTCATGCAGTGCCTTCAGGTCCAAGGGGCAATCTCACATGGTCCGATCCAGTGTTTGAGACATTTGAAGCCCTCCTAATTTGGATCCAGCGTCATGCGCCTCCTGACTCCAATGTGAAATGACCTCAATTCCCAGTCCGGACAGTGCCATAGATTATGTATTACCATAAATTTGCATCGTAGCACTTTAAAGACATATAGACGCGTGCATACACCAAACATAGTGAGCAGCTCCATGTGTCTGTGTCCAGTTCTAGCTCACCAAATCGCTAACCACGTCCTGTGTTTGCCATACGATACATTCACGTGTGCGCGTGCCCTAACTGTCGGTATTACGTTCCATCAATCGTTAAATTTGCGAAATTCTTTGTAACGTTCATATTGCCAACTCACTCCACTTATAAATACCCTTCTTGAATATATGACATAATCCCATGCTAGCGTGCTCTACTACTTTCTCAGGCGAGCACTAACGAAGCCTGCACCAGGGTGGTTTATATGATTATCACGAATTGTTGTGGCGCATGCATCACGTTGACATTACAAACCGTTGTATCCCCGTCTTATTGATGTCAACGACTCTTATTTGACATTTCCAATGGCGTTTGTCCGCGACAGAATTCACTGACGAAGTTGAAACAACCTTTTCGCTGATAGGGAAACGCAGAACCTATGAAGGTTTTCCGTTCAGAGTGGAGGTGCCAAGAGTGTGGAACACACTTGGCCAAGAGTGAAGCTACTATCAGATGGTGATTTACATATACAGTAGTTTGTTTATCGTAAAAAGTTAGGTTTGTATGCATTACTTGGAGCTTAAGTATATATAGAGCACGGTGGAGTCATTTATCGTGCCTACGTCAAATCGATTGCGTTACGTGTGGTTTAATAATTTATTTTTCGTGAGTTTTTAGTAGCGCAGTTACATACGACTATCCCTCGGAAAAGATATCTCAATTTGGTAGTATGGGGAATGTTGTAGATATTAATAAAATTCCCCTTATAACATCTAATAACTGCAAGGCGTGTAGGCTATGCCAACGCATCATAGTTTTTATATTGTTTTGCCTATGCGTCGGGCTGCTGGATCGAACACGTTTGACAACAGACAGAGACTTGGAAAGCCCGTCATGTACAGTTTGGGTCGTATTAGTAATGTTCCTAAGTGGACACACAAATTAAACAGGAGTTAACAATAACTGCAACACTTAAAAAATCCTGTTTACTCTTCATGCGTTAATCCTACCCGACCCTGGGAGCACCTATGATTAGACTCTGGGCGATGTAATTTTTAAATTATGAATATGTGAAGTAGCAAGTTGGGTTTTTAGATCCAGAAGCTTTTCTAAAGCATATCGCAATCTGTGTAAAGAGAACCGAGCAGGATTGATTTTAAACAAGGACCCACGCAAGAGGAATCTTTTCAATTGGGAACATGTCTTAAAAAATTATACAGTTAAAGTCTTAGTATATAGTTTTTGAAGAGGGGGCAGGTTTTATTTTTCAATAGGTGATCAATAAAGCGACACCCCCCAGGAGCATGAGAGACTGCAATTCTCTTTTTGGTTCCCTAGAAAGGCACGCCTCTGTTTACCAGACATCTGTCCCGTACCCGTGCGACTGTGTTTGTCATTAAGCCCATCTTCATTTCCGAACCAAAACATGCTATTATCCCGTAGTGTCTAACCCCCATCCACCCATTGGATACTCCGAATGATGTGTATATCAAGGTGCGACTTACTAAGTAAGTTGGAGAGTATGAGTAGGTGTGAGTGCCCCTAGGGTCCCCGATCATGGGGTTATTGGACTTCTATGGGGGGCGACCGCGCAGGTATGCTATACAGCATACTCTGTCGGTTCTGATGCATCTGACACCGAAATATGCAAGCATACTAAACTTAATTAGAACTATATTTAGCTTCTTTTGCTGTTTTGTTTGATTCTCTAATTATTGATGCTTGCCAATGGTGGTAATTAAAGGTGTTTGAGCCTACTCATTATGGATTCTATATGGGATTTATTGGTGATAATTATATCATCGTTTCTCATTAAAATCTAACATGATCTAAGTGGTGCATGAGGTAGTTATTAGAGATCCCAATACAAGGCTGAAAAATATTATACTACAAGTATAGGTATGTTGCAATGATTATATTTACGTTTAATCCTTCTTCTATCTATAATCCCAATTTCTATTAATTATTTCCAATCTAAACCCAATTTGATATGCTCGGTCGCAATATCTGATATAATTTGTAGAGGCCTCCTTGCTGGGGGATAAAGAGAGTGCTATGTCGCACTGTGGTATAGTCTGTGTTGACTGAGTGTGTATAAAACTATGTGTACAGTTAGATTGTGTGACGAATTAAGTTAACGATAATTTGATGGGCACAATGTCTAGGGTAAGCTGTGCCCATGGATATGCCTGTTTGTGTTTCGCGGACTATAAGAATCCGGTGGATTAGGAGGGTACATAAGGCAGCGTTCTAACTATAATGCAGTAGAACAACACATATGGAACTTCGTAGCGGAGACAATATTAAAACGCTGTCCGAGTCGTGGTTACATATTCCCGTAGCTCTGGACGTAATGTGAGTGCAGGTGGTAAAAGTGGAGTCAGATGTTTGTTGAAATGAGGTGGACCGGGGGGAGAAGTAGCATATTGTGTTGTTGAAATTTGTGAGGATGCAGTGGAATCATTTGCATAGTGGGGGGAGGGGGGGGGGGATGGGGGGGGGGGGGGGGTGGGGGGGGGGGGGGGGTGGGGGGGGGGGGGAGGGGAAATGTGGGACAGTTGTAGGTTCAATGGTTGATGGACGATGTGGGGTGCCTAGGTGAAAAGGTGGCAACAGGTAGATCATAATGGTATAAAGTAATAGTTAACTTTCGGTGGAGTTCTGACAAGTTCAGTGTTACAAAATCGCTAGTAGTTTTTTGTCCTAGGGAAGCCGTCCATTATAGTTCACATGATAAATTTTTCCACTAGATCCGGTCAAAGTGGTGATGGAGTAAATTGTGGATGGAGTACATTTACATCAGTGTTTACGTATGGTACAATGTGTAGACAGATGGTCTGAAGTATGAGGACCGGTGAAGTCAATGGTGCGAATGTGGACAGGGGTGTAGTACAAATGTGGTAATGTCGGACAGGTAGTAGTCAATGGTTGAAAGTGTGGGACATGTGTATTAAATGATTGTGAATAGTGGTGACAGGTGATAGTCAATGGTGGTGCATGTAGGGACAGGTGTATCAAAGGTGTGAATGTGGGACAGGTGTAGTCAATGGTGTGAACGTGGGAGGTGTGTACTCAATGATGTGAATGTGGGACAGGTGTAGTCAAGGGTGTGAATGTTGGACAGGTGTAGTCAATGATGTGAATGTGGGACAGGTGTAGTCAACGGTGTTGATGTGGGACAGGTGTAGTCAATTATGTGAATGTGGGACAGGTGTAGTCAAGGGTGTTGATGTGGAACAGGTTTAAGTCATGGTGTGAATTATGGACAGTGATGTAGTCAAAGATAGAATGTGTTACCAGGTTGAAGCAATGAATGTGGAGATAAGAACAGTGTAGTCAATGGAGTAGAAATTGAGGAGGTGTGAAGAGCAATAATTTGAGAATGAGGGACAGTTGTAGTGAATGAAGTTTGAATAAGAACAGGTGGTAAATCAACGGTGTAAAGTAATGGACAGGTGTAGTCATAATGATGGGTGAAACTGGGACAGGTTAGTTAATGGTGGGTAAAGTGGGAGTAGGTAGTCAATGATGTGAATGTGGGACAGGTGTAGTCAATGATTTGAATGTGGGACAGGTGTAGTCGATGATGTGAATGTGGAACAGGTGTAATCAATGGTGTGAATATAGGACAGGTATAGTCAATGGTGTGAATGTTGGAGGTGTGTAGTCAATGATGTGAACATGGGACAGGTGTAATCAATTATGTGAATGTGGGACAGGTGTAGTCAATGGTATGAATGTGGGAGGTGTGGAGTCAATGATGTTAATGTGGGACAGGTGTAGTCAATGGTGTGAATGTGGGAGGTATGTAGTCAATGGTGTGAATGTGGGACAGGTGTAGTCTATGATGTGAATGTGGAACAGGTGTAGTAAATGGTGTTGAGAATGGTGACAGGAGAATCAATGATGTTTTAATTGAGGGACAGGTTGTAGTTAATGTGGGACAGGTGTAGTCAATGTGTGAAATGTGGGTAAGTGGTAGTTCAATGGGTGTAAAGGGGACAGGAGTATCGAAGAGTGTGTGAATGTGGAACAGGTGTAGTCAATAGTGTGAATGTGGGGCAGGTGCAGTCAATAGTGTGAATGTGGGGCAGGTGTAGTCAATGGTGTGAATGTGGGACAGGTGTAGTTGATTATGTGAATGTGGAACAGGTTCAGTCAATGGTGTGAATATGGGACAGGTGAAGTCAGTGGTGTGAATGTGGGACAGGTGTAGTCAGTGGTGTGAATGTGGGACAGGTGTAGTCAGTGGTGTGAATGTGGGACAGATGTAGTCAATGGTGTGAATGTGGAACAGGTGTAGTCGATGGTGTGAATGTGGAACAGGTGTAGTCGATGGTGTGAATGTGGGTCAGGTTCAGTGAATGGTGTGAATGTGGGACAGGTGTAGTCAATGGTTTGAATGTGGGACAGGTGAAGTCAGTGGTGTGAGTGTGGGACAGATGCAGTCAATAGTGTGAATGTGGGACAGGTGTAGTCAATGGTATGAATGTGGGACAGGTGCAGTCAATGGTGTGAAAGTGGGACAGGTGTAATCAGGTGTGTGAATGTGGGACAAGTGTAGTCAATGGTATGAATGTGGGACAGGTGAAGTCAATGGTGCGAATGTGGGACAGGTGTAGTCAATGGTGTGAATGTGGGACAGGTGTAGTCAATGGTTTGAATGTGGGACAGGGAGAGACAATGGTGTTAAGTGTGGTGGTGGACCAGGTAATAGAGTCAATGGTGTGAATGTGGGACAGGTGTAGTCAATGGTGTGAATATGGGACAGGTGTAGTCAATGGTGTGAACGTGGGAGGTGTGTACTCAATGATGTGAATGTGGGACAGGTGTAGTCAAGGGTGTGAATGTTGGACAGGTGTAGTCAATGATATGAATGTGGGACAGGTGTAGTCAACGGTGTTGATGTGGGACAGGTGATAGACCATTTATTTGTGAAGAGTTGACAGGTGAAGTCAACGGTGTAGATGTAACATGGTGAGTCCATGCAGTGAATGTGTGGGACAGGTGTAGTCAATGGTGTGAATATGGGACAGGTGTAGTCAATGATGTGAATGTGGGACAGGTGTAGTCAATGATGTGAATATGGGACAGGTGTAGTCAATGGTGTGAATATGGGACAGGTGTAGTCAATGGTGTGAATGTTGGAGGTGTGTAGTCAATGATGTGAACATGGGACAGGTGTAGTCAATTATGTGAATGTGGGACAGGTGTAGTCAATGATTTGAATGTGGGACAGGTGTAGTCGATGATGTGAACATGGGACAGGTGTAGTCAATGGTGTGGATATGGGACAGGTGTAGTCAATTATGTGAATGTTGGAGTTTTTGAATTGGGAGGTGTTTAGTCAATGGGATTGTGGGGACAGTGTGGTGAAATTTTAAAATGGTACAGGGTAGTCAAAGGTTTGTAAATGGGGAAGGTGTAGTCAATGATGTAATATGGGGCAGGTGTATCAAGGGTGAAGGGAGTGTGTAGTGAATGATGTGAAGGGGACAGGTGAGTGAATGGTGGGAAAAGGGACAGGTGTGCAAGGGTGAATTGGGACAGGGAGTCGTGTGTGATGGAACAGGTGAATCAATGGTGTAATATGGGACAGGTGTAGTCAATTTTGTGAATGTGGGAGGTTTGACAATGAAAGTGAAATGGGACAGGGTGAGTCAATTATGTGAATGTGGGACAGGTGTAGTCAAAGATGTGAATATTGGGACAGGTGTAGTCAATGGGTGGTGTGGGGAAGGGTATCAATGGTTTTGGGAAAATGGGAGGTGTATCAATGGTGAATTGGGACAGGTTTAGTAAAATTAATTGGACAGGGGTAGTCAATGGTGTAAAGTGGGGAAAGGGAAATCAATGATGTAATTGGGAAAGGGGGTCAAAGGTGTGAAAGTGGAGGGTGGAGTGAAAAAATGTGAATTGGGCAGGGTAGTAATGTTTTGAATATGGGGCAGGTGAATCTGGTGGAAAATTTGGGGCAGGGGTTTGTCATGATTGAATGTGGAAAAGGGTAGTCAAGGTGTGAAAATTGGAAGGTTTTCGGGGGTGAAATTTGGGGTGTATCAAGGTGAATATGGGGGAGGGGATCAATTTTGTAAAATGGGGCAGGTTGTAGTCAATGTGTGAATTGGGAAGGTTTAAATCATGGTGAAGGGGGACAGTGTAATCAATGGTGTGAAATGGGCAGGTTAATCCAAAGGTGTAATATGGAAGGTTAGTCAAAGATTAAAAGGGGCAGGTGTAGTCAATGAGTGAAGTGGGAGTGTAATCAATGTGTGAATTGGAAAAGGGGTTTAGTAATGGTGTGAATGTGGGAAAGGGTTTAGTCCATTTTGAAAATGGAACAGGTGTAGTCAATGATGTGAATATGGGACAGGTGTAGTCAATGGTGTGAGTGTGGGACAGGTGTAGTCAATGGTGTGAATATGGGACAGGTGTAGTCAATGGTGTGAATGTGGGACAGGTGTAGTCAATGATGTGAATGTGGGACAGGTGTAGTCAATGATGTGAATGTGGGACAGGTGTAGTCAATGATGTGAATGTGGGACAGGTGTAGTCAATGGTGTGAATGTGGGACAGGTGTAGTCAATGGTGTGAATATGGGACAGGTGTAGTCAATGGTGTGAATATGGGACAGGTGTAGTCAATGGTGTGAATATGGGACAGGTATAGTCAATGATATGAATGTGGGACAGGTGTAGTCAATGATGTGAATGTGGAAGAGATGTAGTCGATGATGTGAATGTGGAACAGGTGTAGTCAATGGTGTGAATATGGGACAGGTGTAGTCAATGATGTTAATGTGGGACAGGTGTAGTCAATGGTGTGAATGTGGGACAGGTGTAGTCGATGATGTGAATGTGGAACAGGTGTAGTCAATGGTGTGAATATGGGACAGGTGTAGTCAATGGTGTGAATGTGGGAGGTGTGTAGTCAATGATGTGAATATGGGACAGGTGTAGTCAATGGTGTGAATGTGGGAGGTGTGTAGTCAATGATGTGAATATGGGACAGGTGTAGTCAATGGTGTGAATGTGGGAGGTGTGTAGTCAATGATGGGAAATGGAACAGATGTAGTCAATTATGTGAATGTGGGACAGGTGTAGTCAATGATGTGAATATGGGACAGGTGTAGTCAATGGTGTGAGTGTGGGACAGGTGTAGTGAATGATGTGAATATGGGACAGGTGTAGTCAATGGTGTGAATATGGGACAGGTGTAGTCAATGGTGTGAATGTGGGAGGTGTGTAGTCAATGATGTGAATGTGGGACAGGTGTAGTCAATGGTGTGAATGTGGGACAGGTGTAGTCAATGATGTGAATGTGGGACAGGTGTAGTCAATGATGTGAATATGGGACAGGTGTAGTCAATGGTGTGAATGTGGGACAGGTGTAGTCAATGGTGTGAATATGGGACAGGGTAGCAAAGATTGAATGTTGGAAGGGGGTGTAGTCAATGATGTGAAGGGACAGGTTAGTCAATTATTTGAAGTGGGACAGGTGTAGGTTTAATGGTGTTTAATATGGAGGGTGGAGTCAATGATTTTTAAAGTGGACGGGGTAGTCAAATTGAAAGTGGGAGGTTGTAGTCCATGGTGTAATTGGGATGTGTAAAATCTATGATGTGATGTGGAACAGGTTGTAAAATTTGGTTTGTGAATAGGGACAGGTGTAGTCAAAGCCGGTGATGTGGGAGGTGTGTTGTCCCAAAGATGTAATAAGGACAGGTTTTAGTCAATTATGTAAATGAGGAAGGTTTTAGTCAATGATGTGAATATGGGGCAGGTTATCAATGGGTGAGGGGGAGGTGAGTCATTGGGATTTTGGACGGTGTGTAGTAAGAGGGAATGTGGGGCGGGTAGTCAAAGGGGAATGTGGAAAAGGTGATCAAAAGGTTTTAATTGGGGGAGGTTGTCAATGGTGTGAAATTGGGGCAGGTTAGTAATGTTTTTAATATGGGGGCAGGTGTAATCAATGGGGTGAAAAAGGGCAGGGTTTGTCAATGATATGAATGTGGGGCGGTGTAGTCAATGTGTTTAATGTGGAAGGTGTAGTGAAAGATGTAAATTTGGAAAAAGGGTTTTTTTTTCAAAAGGTGTGAATTGGGAAGGTGAGTAATATGTTTAATGTGGGACAGGTGTAGTCAATGGTGTGAATGTGGGACAGGTGTAGTCAATGATGTGAATGTGGAAGAGATGTAGTCGATGATGTGAATGTGGGACAGGTGTAGTCAATGGTGTGAGTATGGGACAGGTGCAGTCAATGATATGAATGTGGGACAGGTGTAGTCAATGATATGAATGTGTGGCAGGTGCAGTTAATGATGTGAATATGATAGAGATGTAGTCGATTATGTGAATGTGGGACGAGTTTCGTAAATGTTGTGAATGTGCCTGCAGGTCTTGCACCTGTTGGTGAGGCTCCTCACAGGTTAGTTGGTTGCCAATAGGAAAAGAAAGAGAGGACTGGTAATATTTATTTAAAGGTGTATTCCAGTGTTCAGACACAAAACTAGGGGGCTGCAGGGTCATTACACAACAGGAGTTTTGTGTAGCAGAATTCCCCTTCATGTTTGTTGTCCTTCTGTACCACAGGTTGGCGTTCCCTAGCAATCCAGCTGTGGATTATAGGTAACAACTAGGGGCACTCAGGCTTCCTCTAAACTGTCCCTGTCTGTGGCTGCCGCTTTGCTGATCTGACTGTCTGTCACTTCTATGTAACATGTCTATAGGAGACAATTGCAATATTTTCCATCCCAGGCTAAAAATAATATAACCTGGAACTAGGAATTTTTTTCAAAAAACGCTTCTGGACAAACAGAGGCGAGGTACAAAGTCAGGCAGAGGAGGGGGAAATCGCCGTCCTTTCCTCGGGTTCTCGTCTTCTATTTTCTCCAGTGTCCTTGCTGTCTTGCTTTCAATCTTTTTGTCTCTCTTCCCCGCTCTCCTGCGCGCTCATTAACTCTCCCTGTCACTCTTTCTCTTCCCGATGTCCTAAAGCTGTCACTGTTACATGGTTTCTTGTAATAATTACACAACTAGAGGGCCCCCATCATTTCCTTGGCCGCCGCACACCTCGTCCCACATCCCCCGTGCACCATCCCCCCACAAAAAAAAAATCTTCCCTGTTGCCTCCCAACTGTGCTTCGTTCCTCAGCAAAGGCCCAGTTTCCATAGTAACAGCTGCTGTGTATCAATAAGACACAGTAAGCAAGAACACCATTGATCGGTCTCTGATAGAGTCGCAGGCTAATGGCAGTATGTTGTGTTATGAGTGAATTGGGAGGGGGCAACATCTGCAGTCGAGACCGACGAGGGGGTGAACGAAGGATAATGACCTCTTTCAACCAGATATGAGGCCGATTGTACATTAGACCCATGATGGCTTTAGAATATTGTATCAAATAACATCTCCTCTTGCCATGTGCCCATACGATATCATATATCCATGCATAATATTACCCAATCTGGCTGCAGGCATAAGAAGGTTAAATGATGACCATTAGTAATAATAATTACATCTATAACTATGTGTAGAATCAATTTCAATCCATACAATCTTGATGTAAATGTATTGGATATGTTATGAATTGTTTTTACGTTTTCGGGAGGTTATTGATCATTCACTGAGAGGTGCATTAAAGATGCCACTCCTTGACTGAGTTAAAGGGACTGTATATGCATTATTTGGTATAGACTAGTGCTGAGCGTTCATGGGGTTACTGCAACAGGAGGCAAGACAATTAAAAGGGTATTCCCATTTCATTTCTTAAGCATTAAACGTGTAGGTGGGGTAAATCAAGACTATTACCAAATACATTGCTGTTCTGATTTTGCTTAATTTCAGAGCTAGAACAGTTTTTACACAAGATCCTCTAGGCTAACGGCCACCTCTCTCTGTGATTTAGCAACCCTGGTGACCTCACTCCTAGCTGTGTCTTATCAGCAACACAGAAGCTTATTTATCTTTTTTACTCACAAACTTTAACCCTTTAGGCTATGTTCACACGGCGTAATTGCGGGGCGTACAGTAATCCTCGCAATTACGCCAGGTGTTTGGGAGTCATGCTGACTGGCACATACTCCCGCGACGCGGGGTGGTGGGGGGGGGTCGGGGCGGAAGCCCGCTGGCCCTATAGACTGTCATTATACACGGCGCATACTTGCTGCAAGTAATTGACATGTCACTTATCTCCCTGCGCGTTCAGTACGATCGTATTGTACGAGCGGGGAGAGGAGGCGTAATCCATAGTTCTCATAGAGAACTGTGGATTACCGTAATTGCGGCGCTCGTATTAGAGCGCAAATATGACGCAAAATGTGCGCCAAAATTGAACATAGCCTTAGAGCTCTGTAGCCGTGTGTACTGCTGTTTAGACCCTTCCGTCACTAATGTTCATTTAACAGGCTCAGCTAGGAATAGCTGAAATGTCAGTCTCTGTTGTAGAACCACCCACAGCCTGAACAGGTAGTAGGAGCCTGAAGCTGGATGTGGCTCTGTGAAACAGCATGGTGAGATAACCCCTTTAACTCAGCCTGGAATGAAGTGATGAATAAAAAGGGGAAAATCTGACGCAATAGTCTAAGGGTGTTATTTAATTTGGATCCTGGTATGGATTTTGCATCAGAATCTGCATAAAACCCTGTGGGATTTTAATCCAATTGAAGTATGTGCCATATTTCACACTCATTTTTTTCTACCCTGAATTTGAAATTCGTAATGCAGAAAAAAAAGAAGGGACACATCACTTTTTTTGCAAAATTCCAGCAGATTCCACATTGGGCAGCGTATATATGGACTAGCCCCATTGACATGTGCCCAAACCAGTGGCGAAACCTACAGTTACAAGTGAAAACGTTTCACCTTAGATTCGGCTGCATAAAATCCATCATGTTAACATACAGTACTCAGACTAGTGTTGTGCTGTGGATTAAAGTTAAAGTCAAATCTGACCCAGATATGAGCACTTTAGTTTGAGTTGGCCCAAATCAATATTTGTGGAAAATTGTCAAAAAAAAAAAAGCCTACTGTAGCCTAAACCTAACTGCCAGTGACGTCAGATATCATGCCAGAGTGTGGGCATCATGGGACTGGAGGTGAAGGGGACCAAAGGCAATGACCGTTGAAATTTTGCAGGACAGTTAAAAATCACTTCTTTTAATCCTAACCCTAATTTAGGGTTAGGGTTACAGTTACGGTCAGTTTTAGGTCTGGACAAAAAAGTTGAATCAGTGTCAAACTGAAGAGGGACAGATACAAGCAGCCCTAACCTCAATTGTGTTCACGTATATTTAAAGGGTTTTCTTACCATGCAGTTTCATAGAGCCACAGCCAGCTTAATAACATCTGGACAGGCTGTGGATGGGTCTATAGTAGTGATTGACATATCAGATCTGCTGCCCCTAGCTATTTCTGCTACAGTGACATGAATGCAGGAGATTTATGAAGTGTAGTAGACAAGACTACAGAGCTATAAAGGGTGAAAGCTTGTCATTAAGTTAGGTAAACAAACTCTGTTACTAGAGATAACACTGAGTGACTCACCATGCTTGAAAGGCAGCTTGTGGAGCAATAAGATAAGAGACAGAGCAGGAAGAGGTGGTCAGTAACCAAAAGAAATGAGTGCATTTTAAGAGGAGATAAAATCTTCTTCATCTCCTGATCAAAGCAAAATCAAAACAGCAATGTACTTGATAGTAGTTTTCATTTGCCTTTCCATGCATGTTAAAAGCTTATTATTGTGGTGAGAAAACCCTTTTAAAGTCTCTGTTGCAAAGTCTGTCCAATTTATCAGAAAGCAATAGCGCCACCATCAAAACAGACAACAGAATGAAACACTAATGTAACCCATTTTAGGGCCCTGGTCACACTTGTATCAGAAGTTGCATTAAAGGGATGTTTTTCAGATTTCATCAAATATCCCCAACAAAATTTCACAGCATGCAGGGCTAATTTGTTCAGTAAAATGATGGACACCATAACAGAAACCCAACAGAGCCCAGGGAGGGGCCTTTTTGACCCCCTGTTATTTGTCCATCATGTGATGGATCTACCACCATTACTTTTTTTTGTTTTGTTTACTAAAACCGGGGGCGAACATTTGAAAACAAAAAAGAATTTGGAACCCCTTTAATGTCCATGATGCCCCATAGCGTGGGGGTTTGCCCACCCCGTTGTTCCAGGAGGGTAAAAAGCTTTTGTTATACGTGGCAACCTTGATCCAGTATAAACTAAAGTAAAAAACAAAGCACCTTTATAAAAAATTTGGCTTTTTCTTAGAATGGATTTTTCGGGTTTTGGGGGGAAGGGGAAAATTCTTGGACAGTACCAAAAGGATTTTCTTTTTTACAGACCGGGAAAAATGAAGTGGTTTTTTCTAGATAAAGGAGCTACATTTTTGTGGCCCTACAAAAGGGTTCTGACTAGATGATGTCCAGGGTTAGAAGAAAAGATTTTTTTCTCAACTTATTTTTGAATTTTTTTTGAGTAAAGTAGCTGAAATTTCCAGAAAACAACTAAATGATAAAGAGTGGTGCTGTCTCTGTTTCTTCTGGCAGCATAGGTTTTGGGAAAAAAAAACCCTAAAAATGAAAAAATGCCTCAAAACTGTTGTTCCAAAATAGCTCCATGTGTGAAACTACATTTTCTTATTCTAGTGCTATGGGAATGAACCTAGATCTGTAAGGATTCCTTTCTGCATGGTAGTCATGGCTGCAGCAATTGTCCTACCCTAATGCAGGGTCATTTACAGTAGTGAAGAAGCCCCGGGAAAACCCTGAAAGTGCTAAAACATTTTTTTTTATTCCCCCTCTCCCCACTTCCCTCCAGCCCCCCTCTAGTATACTGTAGTAAAGTAATGGCTGAAGCATCCTGAGATACATTAGTGGCTTTCTTGTAATTGATGAGTCATTTCAGTAATCGAGTGTGTTGTGGCAGAATGCATATGTTCTTCCACAATCTTTTACCAAGGTTTTCAAGCACTCATTTGTAATTAAAATAAAATGACAATTCTCCACAGTAAACTCAGTGTTCTAAAAATTTTGAAAGGTTTTTTATAGAAAAAATTTTACAAAATAGACAGGGGAAAAAAAGTCTTGTACCCAAACCTGTAAGAAAACCCGCTTTAGACAAAAATACAAACAATAAAAAGAATTTTGAAAAATGAAATTAGATGGGAAAAGATAATAGTTTAGATGATAGATAGATAGATAGAATAAAATAGAAAGATAGATTAAAATAGATACAGGGGGGAAAAAAAGGGTTTTAAAACATTTAAATAAATTTTTCTAAGTAAATATCCTGTATTTACTGTACTATTGCCCTTTAAAAATTTCCCAAACCAAGCCCAGTAAAAACCCCAAAACCATCAAACCCCCAACAAAAAATAAAACCCCAAATTAATTTTCCATAAATTAAGTTATTTTTAAAATAAAGAAATGAGACAAAGGCTAAAACAAAAATGGAGATTTTGTTTTTTTTTTTAGCCTTACAAACAAATGAAACTTTTAAAAATAACAGGAAAAAAAGTATTGAACACATAAGGAACGGGGGAGATGAAAAAAAGCCATGGAAAGTCATGATCTAGCGGGTTATTTTGTCAGGGGTTTAGAAAGCAATCCTCCCCCCTTGGGTGAAAAATAATATCAGCGGGTTAAACCCGTCTGGCCCTAAAAAAAGGTTTGTCTCATCCCCAAAAGGTTTGCCACACGGAAAAAGATCTTGAGGGGGTAAAACGGGGTTGAGTTATTTTTCAAGCCCCTTTAAAAAATTATTGTTGAAAAATATGGGGGGGTTGGCTTTGGGTTTAAATAGAAAATTTGTAAACTACTAAAGGGTTTCCCGTGAGCATTGAGGGGGGTCTTTAATTGAAAGTGGAAAGAACATTTTTCACCATACCACGGGCCAAAAGCCCTGGTTTTTCCTTGTAGTTTTTCTGACAAGGAGTGAAAATAATTATAAAGGTTGTCCAGGAGAAATGTATATTAATTTAAAAAATTTGGGTTGACTTTTTCCAATATTTTTTTTTCACCTACTGTAAAATACACAGTTAGATCAGTTTGGAAATTAAGTTTAGATGATAGTTTAAAATGATAGATAGATAGATGTAGATAGTAGAAAATAAAAATATGGGAAAAAACTTACGGGCCCAAAGGGGAATTTGGCACCACAAACTTTCCCAGAAAGATGTTGTGCAAATTAAAAGAGGGACAATACGGGTTTTTAAGTTTGAAAAGGTCCCTTGCCCCTTGCCCTTAAATACTGTGATTTGTATAGTTTGCCCCACATTTTGTTCGATCAAGACCGGGGTTGTTTTGTAGTATCCTTGAGTAGGGAGTACATTGCTTGGAAACATTGAGAAATACTGGTCTAGAGCATTTTGTTTCTAAAACTTGAGTATGGAGAGAGTTAAGACCTCTTACAAGGTAGGCTGCATTTATGTCACTTCAACAGGGGAATTTTTTGTCCTTCTAAAAAAACCCCCGGGGGAGTCATTTTACTGCCACTTCCCCCAGAAACCCTTTTTTTCTTTTTTAATTTTTCTAAAAAAACCTTTGCCCTACTTCAGTGTTCATTTCTCTGCATGATATCATACTTCCCTAATTAAATTACAGCAAAGATTTTCCATTGAACGTTCCCCTTCTTATGTTTTATTCCCATTGGGTGCCCCAAAACCCTAAACCTTAAACCCCTTTTTACTTTAAGAAAAACAGCCTTCTAAATAATGAAAATTAATTGGGAAAAGGGTTTTTGCAATTATAGATAACCAATTTGATCCCAATAGCAGAAATTTGAGAAATTTTTTTTATGAATTAAAATTTTTTAAATTTAAATTGTTTAATCAAATCAGACCCAAAAAGAAGTTAAAAATAAATATTTAAAAAAAAGTTTGTGTACCCATCTTCTTCCACACAAATACAAAAAAGGATTTTGTATTAATCAGTCCTTCTATGGTTGGCAATAATACCCCATTTTTCACAGGTTTATGGAAAACAAAACATATATAGCACCAACATATTACACAGATTTACCAAGGCTTACGATGTGGCATAATTAAAAAAGAAGGAAAGTTTGCACTTTCAACCCACTCCTAAGAAGTGCCAAAAGGTCACTCATTCAGTCCCACTACGATGCGTCACTCCTGCTAAATCATATCTTTAGCACAGAAGCTTGTTTGCCGACATTAATGACAAGTTTTAATCCTTAGAGCATTTTTAGCCTTTACACTACAGTTTATGCCCTGCGCAGGGTCACTGTACCCCAAAAATACCCAGAGCTGAAAAACCCAAATTACTGCGGTAGAACCCCCTTTTAAGTCTGCCCTTTGGCAGTGTGAGCCCACAGCATGGTGAGACAACCCCTTTAAGAAGACTCATATTATAAAAAATACATAATAGTTTGGGGCACTATTACAGATTTAGTATTGGGGCCTAAGAGCTTGATCAGAATAAACAGTAGA
The DNA here is from genome assembly GCA_025379985.1 of Phyllomedusa bahiana. Taxonomy (NCBI): domain Eukaryota; kingdom Metazoa; phylum Chordata; class Amphibia; order Anura; family Hylidae; genus Phyllomedusa; species Phyllomedusa bahiana. The sequence goes on from JAODAL010013564.1 coordinate 56,288, forward strand.
AACCCAAGGACAATATTTAAACTCTCAGTAGACACAGCTCCAGTAAGATTTAGTCTCATGGTTGAGTTTTGATTAGCTCCTTACTAAATGTTCTATGATCTACAAACAATTAAAATTTGTTGGAAAAAAAAAAAATTTTTTTTTTTTTAAAAATTTAAAAAACTTTTTTTTTTAAAAAAAAAAAAAAATTTTTCCCCCCCCCCCCCCCCAAAAAAAAAAAAAAAAAATTTTTTTTTTCCCCCCCCCCGGGGGGGGAAATTTTCCCGGGCCCCAAATTTTTTTAAGGGCCCAAAAAAAACCCCCCCAAAAAAAAAAGGGGGGGCCCCCAACCCCCCCAAGGGCCCCCCCGGGGGGGAAAAAAAAAAAAGGGTTTAAAAACCCCCAAATAAAAATTTTTTTTTGGGGGTTTTTTTGGGGAAAAATTTTTTTCCCCCTTTTTTATGGGGGGGCCCTTTAAAAAAAGGGGCCCCCTTTAAAAAAAAACCCCCCCCAAAAAAAAAAAAAAATTTTAAAAAAACCCCCCCCCTTTTTTTTTTTTTTTTTTTTTCCCCGGGGGCCCAAGGGGGCCCCCCCAAAAAAAAAAAAAGGAAAAAATTAAAATGGGGAAAAAAAGGGGAAAACCCCCCCCCTTTTTCCCCCCCAAATTTTTTCCCCCCCCCTTTTAAAAAAAAATTACCCTTAAAAAGGGGCCCCCAAAACCCCCCCCCTTTTAAAAAAAAATTTTTAAAAAATTTTTTTTTAAAAAAAAAAATTTTTTTTAAAAAAAAAAAAGGGGGGAAAAAAAATTTAAAAATTTTTTTTTTAAAAAAAAAAAAAAAAAAAAAAAATTTTTGGGGGGAAAATTTTTGGGCCCCCCGGGGGAAAAAAAATTTTTTTAAATTTTTAAAAATGTTTTTAAAAAAAAATTTTTTAAAAAAATCCCCTTTAAATTTTCCCCCCCAAAACCCCCCTTTGTTTTCCCCAAAGGGAAGGCCCCCCTTTTTTTTTTTTGGGAAATTTAAACCCAAAAGGTTTAAAAAAAAAAACCCCCCCGGGGGGGGGGCCCCCCCAAAAAAAAATAAAAAAGGGGGGGAAAAAAAAACCCCTTTTTCCCCCCAAACCCCCCCGGGGGGGGGGGTAAAAAGGGCCCCCCCCCCCCCCCCCGGGGGGGGGGGTTTTTTTGGGGGGGAAAAGGGGGAAAAAAAGTGGGGGGTTTAAAGGGGGGTGGGGGGGAAAAAACAAAAGGGGGGGGGAAAATTCCTTTTTTAAAAAAAAAGGGTTTTTTAAATTTCCCCAAATTTTTGGGGGGGTTTTTGGGGGGCAATTCCCAAAAAAGGGGGAAAAAAAATTTTTAAAAAGGGGGCCCGGGTTTTTTTTCCCCCCCCCTTTTTTGGGGGGGGCCCGGGGGAAAACCCAAAAAACCCCCCCCCCCAAGACCCCCCAAAAAAAAATTAAAAACCCCCCGGTGGCCCCCCAAGGGGGGGCCCCCCCGGGGGGGGGGGGGGGTTTCCCCCCGGGGGGGGAAAAAAGGGGGCCCCCTTTTTTTTTTTTTTTTTTAAAAACCCAAAAAAACCCCCAAAATTTAAATTTGGGTTTTTCCCCCCCAAAAAAAAATTTAAAAAAAAATTTGGGGGGGGGAAAAAAAAACCCAAAAAAAACTTCCGAAAAAAAAAAAGGTTTGGGGGGGAAAAAAAAAAAACCCCGGGAAGGGGGGGGGGGCCGGGGTTTTTAAAAAAAAAGGGGGGGGGTTTTAAAAAAAAAAAAAAAACCCCGGGCCCCTTTTGGGGGAAAAAATAAAAAAAAAAATTAAAGGGGGGGAAAAAAAAAAAAAAAAAAAAGGGGGAAAGTGGGGGGTTTTTTTTTGGGTGGGGGGTTTTTTCCCCCCCCTTAAATTTTTTCCCCCCCCCCCCCCCCGGGGAAAAAACAAAAAAAAAAAGGGGGGGGGGGTTTTCCCCAAAAAAGGGTTTAAAACCCCCAAAAAAAAGGGGGGTTTTTTCCCCCGGGAAACCCCCCTTTTCCCCGGGGGGGAAAGGGGTTTTTACCCCAAAATTTTAAAAATTTTTTTTTTAAAAAAGGGGGGGGGAAAAAAAAAAAAAAAAAGGGGAAAGGGGGGGAAAAAACCCTTAAAAGGTTTAAAAAAATTTTTCCCCCCAAAAAAAAAGGCCCGAAAAAAAAAAAAAAAACCCGGGGGGTTTTTTTTTTTGGGGGGGGGCCCCGGGGGGAAAAAACCCTTTTCCCCCCCCCCAAAAAAAAAAAAAAGGGGGGGGGGGGGGGGGGCCCCCCGGGGGGGTATGGGGGGTTTTTTTTTTTGGGTTTTAAAAAAAAAAAAAACCCGGGGGGGGGGTTTTAAAAAAGGGGGGGGGAAATTTTTTTAAAGGGGTTCCGGGGAATTTTTCCCCCCTTTGAATTTGGAAAAGGGGGGTTTTTTTTTCCAAAAAACCCCGGAAAAAATTTTTTCCCTTGGGAAAGGGTTTCCCCCAAATTTTTCCCCAAAGGGGTTTCCCGGGGGGCCCCCCCAAAATTTTTCCCCGGCCGGGGGTTTTTTTTTTAAAGCGGGGTTTTGGGCCCCCCCCTTTTTTTTTTGGGGGGGGGAAAGGGTTTTTTGGGGGGAAACCTTAAAAAAAGGGGGGGCCCCCCCCCCCAAAAAAAAAAAGGGGGGGGCCCCCAAAAAAAAAAGGGGGGGGGTTTAAAAAAAAGGAAACCTTTTTCTTGGGGGCCCCTTTTCCCCCCTTTTTTGGGGGTTTTTTTTTTTTAAAAAAAAAAAAAGGGGGAAAAAAAAAAAAAATTTAAATTTTTAAAGGGGGGGGGGTTTTTTTTTTTTTGGGGGGTTTTTTTTTTTTTTGGGGGGGAATTTTTAAATTTAAAAAAAAAAAGGGGGGGGGGGCCAAAGGGGGGGGGAAAAATTTTAAAAAAAAAGGGGGGCCCCTTTCCCCCCCGGGGGGGGGGGCCCCCCCCCAAAAAGGAAAAAAAAAAGGGGGGGAAAAAAAAAAAAAAGGGGCCCCCCATTGGCAAAAAACCCCCCCCCAAAAAAGGGGGGGGGAAAAAAAAAAAAAAACCCGGGGGGAAAAAGGGGGAAAACCCCCCCCAAAAAAAAAAAAACGGGGGGGTTCCCAAAAAAAAACCCCAAAAAAACCCCCCTTTTAAAACCCCCCAAACATTGGATTCACACTGCCTGGGTAGTCTGTGGTTGGTTCTACAGCAGTGAATTGCATATCAGCTCTGCTATTCCTATTTATTCCTATTACAGTGACATGTAGTGCACAAGGCTACAGATCTCTAAGGGTTTAAACGTGTCATTAACTTAGGTAAACAAACTCCTATCCTAGAGATAAGACTCAACAAGAAGTGACTCACCATGGTTGAACAGCACTTGTGAAGCAATCAGATAAGAGAGAGCAGGGAGAGGTGGTCAGTAACCTAAGAAAACTTGTACTTCTTTATTTCTTGAGCAAAGCAAAATCTAAACAGCAATGTTTTTGGTTATAGTTTTTATTTATCTATCCATACATGTTAAAAGCTAATCATTGTGGTGAGAAAACCCCTTTAACTTTTGAGGATACATCTTAATATATCTAAGCATTGTTTTCATTCTCTTCTTTTATCTGTTACTTCTGGGATTATAGTAGCAGTAACTGGTCTCACTTATCCTTATTCTACACCCTAAAATGATTAGTAAGACATAGTGTGAGGAACCAGACACCTGGGCAGACAGGAATAGGTAGACAATGCAACCTGGCGCTAGGTCCGAAAAAGCTGTTCCTGTCTACTTGCTGACCCGACCCAAATGGTCGGCGACAACTGGGCGTCAATCCCTACCTAGGTAAGGTGCAACATAGAACAAATGCCACAAACACAACATCGGGAGGTCAGACAGAGCAGGTCAAAGCCATAGAAAGCAACGCAGTACCGAATCGTCAGCAAAAGAAAGGTCAGGAGAAAAGGCACAAGAATCAGGAACCAAGCAGGACAGAAGAGAACAGCAAATCAGTTCAAGCCAAGATGGACTATCACAGGCAAAGAACTGAGGTCCAAGTAAACTATAAGTAGGATGCTCCAGTCTAAAGTGTGATTGGACCGTCATTCTGACAACCAGTCACACAAAACATGGACTAAGTGGCAAAGGCAGCTGTCAGTCACATTCAGCCTAATCCCCTGCAGCACCCAATACTATTTTTTCCTTAGAAATGAAATGCCAAATTTGCTTCAATGTTTTTATTGTCATGACCTTTAAGATTGGACAACTATTCTTTAGTGTTTTGACTATGACCTTTGTTTTTTATGAACTACTGCAACAACCATAGTTCATTAACAGACACCTGATTCATCTATATAATATGTTGGAGTCTATTGGTTTGTCATACTGACTTCAAGAATTCAATCAAACAATCAAAACACAACAGAGCAGTTGACGTTCATAGATATCTGCACCCAGTTGGCATCCATCCTGTTTTTTTCAAGTCACAGAAAGGCAAAGACAATTTGATTGTTGTGATTGACATTCTTCGAAAGTCAGTCATGACAAACCAAAGACCTCCACACATAGGTTGGGGTGAGTTTACAGACAGCTTACAAACCTCATCAATAGAAGCCTACGTCACAACTAGAATATTCTTTCTGACATTGCTCGGTGCCAACCATCACAGCCCAACAATGAATGACAGGTCAGTCAGAAAGTGGATGTTTTATGTAGGTTTGTGATTTGGAATGAACTTTTATACAATCATTTGACTATCCAACCACTGGCTAATGTAAATATGCCCCTGATCAGTTGACAAACTGCTTTTCGCCTGATGGAACCCTTTATGCAGACCTTTAAAGGGAATTTGTTATCGGAAAATGACCTATTGTTTTATTTATATTTTTATGTTAAAGACTTTTTAAAGAATTTTTGGTTGTGATTTTTTATTATTATTTTCCATATCACTTTAAAAAAAATCCTGAAACCCTGTAGTTTTTACTTTGACCACTAGGCATAGTAATAGTCTAAGGCCTCGTTCACACTGCTTATTTCTGGTACGGATTTCAGCTATATTGCGCGCCGTGCTGCGCTGCAGTGCAACTTAAAACCGTCCCTGTCATTACGGTAATCCACAGTTCTTATAGAGAATTATGGATTCCGTCTCTCCTCCCCGCTCGGTGAATACGCAGAGCGGGGAGAAAATGACATGCACATTATCCCGGCAGGATACGCACCGTGGATAATGAATGTCTATGGGGCCGGCGAGCTGCTGGCCCCCCGTCCCGCCCCCGCTGCACGGAGCCAGCGTAATTGCGGGGCGAAATCCGTCCCCGCAATTACGTCGGCAATAAGTCGTGTGAACCGGGCCTAAAGCTTCATGTTCTGTAGAGAAAACATTTCAGCAGTCTCCTCATTATTGGCACAGGCAGGATTACAATGAAAGGCAACACCAATGTGTATAGAGAACACAGGATCCACCATTCATGATAGGAGATAGTCACAGCTTTCTCCCCCATTGCTTCACACTGACTTCTTCCCAGGTCACAGATCATGCCTAAAAATCTCTCCTATAGAAGTCAATGGGTCTACTCCTGTTCCTATGTCCATGAAGCTGTTTTAAAGAATCTCTCTGAATGCTGTTAAAAGCAGTAGTGGGAAGATTAAAAATTCTAGTTAGAAAATAAAAATGGTTAAGGAGAAACAAATATGTATCAGTTTTATGTTTTAATTAGTAAAAAAAAAATGGTGACCGATTCTCTTTACATGCTCGTTGGTTGTCAGGACATCACTCTATGTAAACAGGGGTTATAAGGACGATATGACATGAACTATTTGGGGACTAGCACTTGCTTGAAGGACTGTTTCTCCCCCACCGGCCAGTGTGAAAGGTCTATTATTTGAGTGCCAAATGACTTGTTATAACGTAGTTCAATGCTTGTTACCACCGATACTTGGCCCATGTAAAGAGCTCTAGTGTATGGCCCAAAAATGACTGAATTAATCAGCTGGTCCTCTCTTTTTCTCCTTCAGGAAGTAGAACTATGTAAAATAAACCATCAGGACAAGCTTGGTCTAACAGTTTGTTATCGCACTGATGATGAGGAAGACCTGGGGATATACGTAGGAGAGGTATGACTCAATCTTCATCAGGCTGCATTACTTTTACTCTTCCCGATTCCTTCTATTGAGTTCATTTTTTCCATCTCAGCCTTTTAGTATTTACTTCCAAGCTTGCTTAGAGTTTCATCTGTCACTAGACTTTTATCTCTGCAGGTTGTGGGAGTTTTAAGTACACGACTTACAGAAGCCGATATGAACTCTGATTATGCAGCAATAGAAACAGTGAGATTATGAGTATTATTTTAAATTGAATTTTAATGTTTTTTTCCATAAAGGTGAATCCAAACAGCATTGCAGCAAGGGATGGGAGGATAAGAGAAGGGGACAGGATTCTACAGGTAACAATGACAACATATAACATATATAACATGTATAATGTGCATAGATTTCTGTTCAGATATTATTATCCCATGCAGCACTTTCAAAGAAGTGCCCAACGTAGTTAGAGCAAAATTACATGAAAAAGTGAAGACAATATCAAGAAATTAAGATGTAAAATAACAATATTGGATTTCAAGATAACATTAAAGGGGTTCTGTCACCAATTTCACAAACTCACACTGCCTGGTCATGCTGTAGGTGCTTCTATAGCAGTGATTGGCACGTCATCTCTGCTATTCTTAGCTATTCCAGTAGTAATGAGTGCTGGAGGTTTATAATCTGTTGAGCTCTAAGGGTCAATGCTTGTCATTAACTAGCTCCTGTGCTAGAGATAAGACTCAGCAGGGAGTGACTCAGAACGGTCAAATGGCAGTTTGGAGCAATCAAATAAGAGAAAGAGCAGGGAGAGGTGGTCGATAACTAGAGAAACTTGTGTACATTCAAAAATCTTTTTTTATCTCCTGAACAAGTCAAAATCAAACAAGCAATGTATTTGCTAATAGTCCTTATTTACCTTCCCCTACATGTTAAAAGCTATTCACTGTGGTGAGAAACTGCTTTAATGCCACATACTGATAAAGTCATACAGGCCCACTCTCCCGCTTTTGGCGGGGGGGGTCCCGCTATTTGGGGTCCTCCCCCGCCCTCCCGGCAGAGTTGGCATTCCTCCTGCCGCCAGCAGGCAGCGGGGGCTCTTTAAATGGCCACGGCGACAGAGTAGCACTGGTGCGCTACTCTTGCACCGCTGGGCCGCTCCTACAGGCGGGTGAAGTGGCTGTCGGCCGCTTCACCCGCCCGGTCTCGCTGAGCAGGGAGGAGGCAGGAGGGATCGTTCCCCTCCTCCCTCCTCCCCCTGTATGTACAGCACCGGCCGGTGTGCGCCGTACATACAGGTCAGCGACGCAGGGGCTAGTGACGCGCGGCTGCACTCACTCCCCCTGCGACGCTGAGGAGATCGGCCGGGAGATGTCCGGAGCTGCAGGATCCTGGTGAGGTAAGTGGCTTTTATTATTTTATTTTATTAGTTATAGGGGGCTCTACCTGGCTATCAAAGGGGGCAACTACCTGGCTATCAAAGGGGGCAACTACCTGGCTATCAAAGGGGGGCAACTACCTGGCTATCAATGGGGGTACCTGGCTATCAAAGGGGGAAACTACCTGGCTATCAATGGGGGCAACTACCTGGCTATCAATGGGGGCTGGCTATCAATGGGGGCAACTACCTGGCTATCAAAGGGGGCAACTACCTGGCTATCAGATGGGGCTGGCTATCAATGGGGGCAACTACCTGGCTATCAAAGGGGACAACTACCTGGCTATCAAAGGGGACAAATACCTGGCTATCAAAGGGGGGCAACTACCTGGCTATCAAAGGGGGCAACTACCTGGCTATCAATGGGGGCAACTACCTGGCTATCAATGGGGGCTGGCTATCAATGGGGGCAACTACCTGGCTATCAAAGGGGGCAACTACCTGGCTATCAATGGGGGCTGGCTATCAATGGGGGCAACTACCTGGCTATCAATGGGGCAACTACCTGGCTATAAAAGGGGCAACTACCTGGCTATTAAAAGGGGCAACTACCTGGCTATCAAAGGGGGCAACTACCTGGCTATCAATGGGGGCTGGCTATCAATGGGGGCAACTACCTGGCTATCAAAGGGGACAACTACCTGGCTATCAATGGGGACAACTACCTGGCTATCAATGGGGGCAACTACCTGGCTATCAATGGGGCAACTACCTGGCTATCAATGGGGGCAACTACCTGCTATAAATGGGGCTGGCTATCAATGGGGGCACTACCTGGCTATCAATGGGGGCAACTACCTGGCTATTAATGGGGCTGGCTATCAATGGGGGCAACTACCTGTATCAAAGGGGGCAACTACCTGCTATCAATGGGGGCAACTACCTGGCTATCAATGGGGCAACTACCTGGCTATCTATGGGGGCTGGCTATCAATGGGGGCAACTACCTGCTATCAAAGGGGGCAACTACCTGGCTATCACCGCGGGCAACTACCTGGCTATCAATGGGGGCAACTACCTGGCTATCAAAGGGGCATCTACCTGGCTAACAAAGGGGGCAACTACCTGTCTACGAAAGGGGGCAACTACCTGGCTACTAAAGGGGCAACTACCTGGCTTCTAAATGGGGCAACTACCTGGCTTCTAAAGAGGGCAACTACCTGGCTACTAAAGGGGGCATCTACCTGGCTAACAAAGGGGGCATCTACCTGACTACAAGGGGGGCATCTACTTGGCTACAAGGGGGCATCTTCCTGCCTGTAAGGGGCACTACCTGGTTATGGGGGGGCTACTACCTGGCTATAAGGGCATCTACCTGGCTTTCTTCCAAAGCCATTATGCAGTTAAGAGGAGTGGGTGTGGCTTTTTGAAGGGGCGTGACACATCAAAAAGATGGGCGTGCCCATGCAAATTTTTTTTTTGCCCCGGCGTGCTACGCGCGCCGCCCTCTTCAATCTCCTGCTTTTCCATTTTCAAAAGTTGCCAACTATGAATAAAGTACTAAAAATAATTAAACCTTAATATAAATATATGTTATCTTTGGATTAACATTCAAATCAACGAGGGTCAAAAAAAATGTGTGACCTTTTCATTGCACCAATGGCTCATATTACTTAAAGCAGGGATGACAATGTCAAGGTGTCACAGAAAAGCCAGCAATCAGATAATGGACCCATTGGGTTGCCAATGGGTTTGGCCTAAAGCAACCAACTATCCATAAATATATGGACTTTTAAACCTGGTTACATAGTTAGAATAGTGGAAAAAAATACAAATGTCCATCAAGTCCAACCAAGCGTGGTGATAGATGTGGATGCAGGGAGTCATTACGTATAACCCATTTTGAAGCTTTGTTCCCCTCCTCTTAAAAAAAGTGAAAGCAATAAGGCATGAACCAATCTGCCCTTAAGGAATATTTAATTCCTGATCCCAAAATTGCCTCCAGACTGGATCCAGATTTTTTTATGGATACATAAGTATTAATATTATTAACTTGTAAGTAGTTATATACAGTAAGCCTTTCTAGAACCCTCACCTGTTCCTGCTGTGACCAGCTACTGAAGCAGCTATTCCACAGATTCACAGTTCTCACGGTGAAGACTTTTCTCCTATGGATATTGAATCTTTTTTTCTCCAGACACATGGAGAAAAATTTTACCTTTTGAGGGGGTTTTCATGAAATAGCTTTCCCCCATACTTTTTGTACTGTCCATTTATATACTTACTTATATAAATTAATCATGTCTCCCTTTAGTCGTCTTTTCTAAAGATTAAATAAGTTTAACTCTTTAAACCTTTCCTCATAACTGAGATGCTCCATTCCCCTTATTAGTTTGGTCGCTCGTCTATGTACTTTCTCTAACTCCACTGGAGCCCAGAACTGAACAGCATATTCCAGATGCGTCCGCACCAATGCTTTATATAGCAGCAATATTACATCCCAGTACCGCGAGTCCTTGCCTACTTTAATACACACCAATATCCTGCTGGCCTTAGAGGAAGCTGATTAACACTGAATACTGTTATGTAATCTATAATCTACAAGTACACCCAGATCCTTCTCAACAAGCAATTCTCCCAGTTTTTCACCCAATAGGACATATGATGCCCACAGATTATTATTAATTTCCTGGAGGAAATCCCCTAGATTAGTAAACCAACAGTTGACTAGTGATCAGACTTGAAGATCAGTAGACTGGTACCAGAGGCGACATTAGTCTACATTTTTTGGAAAAGTTCAAATTTAACCAAAATTCATCATGAAAAAGTTAGCAATGACTGATACTTTTGGCCAACTGATCACAGATGACGCACCATCATCGTCTTGAAAGAAGTCAACCATCTTTGAAATTTTTTAGCCACCTTATTTACTAAAAATTGGAGGACTTGTTTATAATCTAGTTAAATATGAGAGATTCCAACAAATGTCCGACTCAAATAAACTAAGAAAGCCACTGTTTAAAGACTGCAATGGAGAGAGCCATACACATCAACTCTTCATTTCATCTCCTGTATGTGTCTACTGCCAGTCCTGAAATCTTCCCATAGGCTGGTGTGGTTTCAAAATATAGTGCCATAAATCTCTAAAATAGAGGAACTCCTTCAAGTAATTAACTCCTTAGTGACCGCCCAACGTCTTTTGACGGCGGGCATTTCAGGTCATTCATCTGCAGTGATGTCTTTTGGGGACCTAGAGTAGCCCTAGGTCTGTCTGTGTATCAAGCCAGTGATCAGGGCAGACTGTGTGCTGTCCTGATCACTTCCTGTGTCAAACTGACACAGATTACAATGTATTAGCATATATGATAAGCTAATACATTACTAAGTGTAAAAAAATTAATAAAAGTAACACAATTCTCCCTTCATGGGTTTCAAAAAAAAAAAAAAGTAAAAATCATAAAAAGTGTGAAAAATAAATAAATAAATAATAAAATTAAACAAATATTTAATAAAAATTAATTGTGCCTACATTATACACACAAAAAACCCTGCACATATTAGGTATCCACACGACCGTAATAACTTGTAGAATTAATCTAACAATTTATTAATTGTGAAATTTGAATGGTAAAAAAAAAAATTAAAAAAAGAGAAAAAAATTCTGCAATTATTTATAAGTGAACTTAAACTATTCCCCCATTAAGTACAACTCGTCTCAAATAAAACAAGGCCTCATACAACTGTGTCAGTGAAAAAATAAAAAAAAGTTATAACTGTTGAAACGCAAGGAGGCAAAAACTAAAAAAATGTTCTGGTCATTAACTACTTTTCAGCGTTCAGCTTAAAGGGTTAAACAAAAACAAGGTTTCTCTAAAAACTGAATGTGGGTTGACAGCATTTATTTTCTTTCTTCTCCACAGATTAATGGCATGGATGTACAAAACAGGGAAGAAGCAGTAGCAATTCTGACCCAGGAGGAAAGCACAAATGTTTCCTTGGTGGTTGCGCGTCCCGAGACAGAGGTGAGCCAGTTCCTTCAGCTTCTTATTTTTCCTTTAGGTTGTGCAATCTTCATAAAAATATACATCCAATGTTAATGCATGTCTGTACACATTGTGCAAAAGATGAATAAGCAATTAGTCTGAGTGTAATCCTCTTCAGGGTCACTCGAGGATTTGGTGACATTTATAAAAGCGCTTAGCAAGTTTGTTTCTTTATATATGAGCTGAGATCTTCCCAGGGAATGTGTCATCAGAAATTGACCTCATGTTTTTATATTAAATATGTTTTTTAAGAATTTTTCGTTATGTTTATATTTAATTTCTCATATAACTGTTTTGTTTTTTTATTTAAAATCCTGACATCCTGCAGTTTTCACTTTGGCCACTAGACCAAGTAATAGTCTAATACCTCCTGTTCTGTACAGAAAACTTTTCAGCAGTCTCCTCATTATCAGCACAGGCAGGATTGCACTGAAAGGTGACACCAATGTGTATAGATAACACAGGATCCACCATTCACAAAAGGTAATAGTCACAGCTCCCTCTCATTTTCCCTGTACATTGACTTCATCCAAGGTCACAGAACATGCCTAGAAAACTCTTCTATAGTAGTCAATGGGTCTGCTCCTGTTCACAGGCTGCTATGTCCATGAAGCTCTAAATGCTGTTAAGAGCAGCTCAGCCAAAATGACTGCCCTCATAATCATATACAGAAAACAGAAATAAACAAATCTTCAATCAGAAAATAAAAACCAGTAAGAAGAAAAGAATAGATTCTGGTTTTAATTAGTAAAAAAAAATTGTCAACAGATTCCTTTTAAATTGCATTGAGTAATTTAAATCTACACCTCATATTTATAGCTGGTATCAGGCTGGCCCAGGCTCTAGCATAGTCATGGGCACCAAAGTTCCAGTACAGGACAAACAAAGCTGGAGCCGACTTTGGAAATTATTATTTACTGCTAAGATCTAATTTTCACAGATGATCCCCAAATATAGTAACCTATTAGATTTTGTTGATATGTCCTTTATATAGAACTATATTAACAAAAATTGTAACACACCTAGATGTGAGCACATGTTCATTATAGATGCTGGGCAGACCCTTGGCCTCATTTGGTTTGATGTGTCCAAGGAACCTCATTGACTCTTGCTACAGCTTATATACTGTACTCAGAGGCTATGGACAAGCAGTTTCAGATTTATATCTTGTGTTTAATAGTCTATATTAAATGATTGCATTGCTATTTTTTTTGAATGGCCATTGAACCTCCTTACTACCTCCATATAACGCCACTGGCAAGGGCAACCTCTGAAAATCCATTGCTATATCACGGGGCAGGTTATACAGTGGTCCGGTCCCTAAACATACAGTATTAATTGGTTTCTGGATAACCATTGTATGTTGAAGTCATAACTTGATGGAAAAGTGGTAATTGGTTCCGAAGCCCAAAGATGTCACCAACATAATACAACTCAAACAGGGGCGTAGCTATAGGTTTGTGGGCCCTGGTGCAAAACTTCAGCTTGGGGCCCGCTATTCCCAGACCATGGCATGGAGGTCTTCAAGTGGCTGTCATGACTACCACTTGGCACCCCCCGATTGCATGGTAGTGGGGAAGGGGCGATCGTGGACGGGAACTGTGCACAGCATCATTAGTTAATCCTTTAGATGCCACAAACTTGTGTACCGCTGCATATAAAGGATCAATATTACAGGTTTGGAACAGATAGACCAGCATACCACACTAAATAGCCTTCAAAAGTTAAAGGGGTTGTCTCACGAAAAGGATTACTTTTTATGTTAAAGATCTTGCAAAAACAAGTCACTTTGCAATATATGTCCATTAACAGTGTCTTACCTATTCCTAGATATCCCCTCATGTATGGGCTGCATCAGCTCCTCAGGTCGCTATAGCTACAGGCCTGTTCAATCTCTCATTATAGGCTGCCAGCACTGGTTGCTATAGCTACAGACCTGTTTGATCCCTCATGATAGGCTGCCAGCATCGGTTGCTATAGCTACAGACTTGTTTGATCCCTCATGATAGGCTGCCAGCACCGGTTGCTATAGCTACAGACTTGTTTGATCCCTCATGATAGGCTACCATCACCGGTTGCTATAGCTACAGACCTGTTTGATCCCTCATGATAGGCTGCCAGCACCGGTTGCTATAGCTACAGACCTGTTTAATCCCTCATGATAGGCTGCCAGCACCGGTTGCTATAGCTACAGACCTGTTTGATCCCTCACGATAGGCTGCCAGCACCGGTTGCTATAGCTATAGACCTGGCTTCTATTGCAGCCTAGTAGAAGCCAGTAAACACACCCCTGAATTCAAGATGAAACCTTGAAAACAGGACTGAAGTAAGACGAGTCAGTGTAGTGAGACAACCCCTTTAATCCATATCTAGTGTGGTATGCATATCAAGACTCAGTGAGCCTGCCACAGCAGCCAATGTGAAAGACATCACGGGGGCTGAGGCACATACACATACGTATACATATATCTCCAAAAGAAAACATTGCAACACCCATCCAGGTAAAGATGAAGAAATTATGTGTTTATTTCCACGTTACAAGATGATGTTTCTCCTGAAAATGGCTGAAGGGTTGAAACATTGTCTTGTAACGTGGAAATAAACACACCATTTCTCCATAATTTCAAAGTACAAACGCTATGCAATGTAGTGAGGCAGATTTCTGCCTCTATATACATTTGTAGTTTGTGGCGCAGAAACACCTGAAAGAAGTGACAGGTCACTTATCTTCATGCATGTGCAGGACATATTTTGTCACTTCTTTCAGCACAAAATACGTGCTGGAACTTCTGCCAAAACAAGCTATGTGAACATATCCCAAGAGAATGCATGAAAGGTGCAATGGTTTTACTAATACACATAGCACTGGGCAGGAGTCTTGCTGAGCCTTGCAGTTCTTCATAATTAGATAAGGTTGTTATGTAGTGGTGAACACCAATTGAATAACACACTGAGGGCTTTATACATTAGTTAGTGTCCCAGAACGAGGGAGCAGAATATGAACGGGCTGGGTGTAGTATCAGTTTCCTGCAGTGCCCGAGCTGTGCCCATCACCATCATTCTGCTGCAGCCAAAATACTATCAATGACTATAGGCTGCTAGACAATTCCACTCTTCTCATTGGCTGACACGGCTGACAATCTATTCTTCCTTTCTTCTGATTGTTGATTCAGTCGTCTTCAGTTTGTATTAGGAAAGTAAAACAGACTGAGAAAATAGGAGGAGGAGGATGGAGGGCAGGGGATATGCTGACTATTTAGGGAGTCATAGACATCCCCCTTTGCAGCACAGTTCACAAGTACGATTAAGAGTGAGCTGGGTTGCCGCTAGTTGTAGCTGCCATCTCCTGGTCTGTATGACCTAGTGATGGCAGCTGTTGTGGTGAGGGGGAGCCTGTGGGCCCCCCAGGCTCAGAGGCCCGGTCCCAATTGCGACCGCTGCGAACCCTGTAGCTACGCCACTGAACACAAAGATTAAAGAAAGTGAAGCAGATACTAAACCAAATAAAGCAAGTATTTACACATAAGATAGAAAGAGCTGCTGGAAGCTGAAAATCACTTTCTATTGTGAGGACAAAAGCTTATTTGGGTCATATACCGTGTTTCTCCAAAAACAAGACAGGTCTTATATAAAAAAATTTCACCCAAAAAGCAGCTGGGGCTTATTACCTGAGGGCTTATTTTTAGAGAAACACGGTAACTGGTAAAAGGTGTGTACTATTCCTGTTGGCTGTTCTTTCAAATTTAGGTTGCGGCTCCAACCCAGAGTAGGCCCGAAAGAGCAGCCGAGGGGAATAGTACATACCAGCTACCAGGCGACAGAGATAGGCTGAGATGGGGAGAGAGCTGCTTTACCTGGAGTTTCTCGGACCTCTCTCTGTCAGTACTGAGGCTCAGAATGGGAATGCAGGTAACTAGGACTTATTTACTGTAACTAGGGCTTATTGTTGGAGTAAGGCTTATATTTCAAGCCTACTACAAAAAACATTAAAAATCCAGCTAGGGCTTATTATCGAGGTTGGGCTTATTTTTGGAGAAACTTTTACACAATTTATACACAGTGTATCAGGAAAATAAAACATGGGGTACTCACCTGCTTCCCACATAAGTTGCTCATCTTGGCACATGTATAGAGCAGTACAGGACATATAGAACTACACTGTATTGTAGAGAGGAGATACTACGACAATCACTGCATGTACTGCACTAATACAGGGATATTACAAGTAAAATGTTCATGATAATTGGTTGGATCCTCCTATCAATCACACCTGCCGCAGATCACCAGTGTCATGACATTGTATAGTGAGTGTGGTTTCAAGATACATTGCCGCAGGTAAGACGATTGTAGGGTAGAAATATTGTATCCTGAGGCCATTGTAACTTGAGGACCACTATATGTGATTATTCAGTAAAAATGACTCATCAATATTCTCATATGGTTCTTCTAGATGGGCAGAAGATGGAAGGACAGTGACAGGGAGGATTTCTTGGATGATTTGGTATCTGAAAATGAAGAGGAACTACAAGCACAGAGCCTGAACTCCCCACCTCAGCAACAGGTATAGACTTAGCACTGCTAACATCATTGTGGTATTAATCTTGATATCAACAAATGGTAAATGTCATTTAGTCCAGTGTTTCTCAACTCCAGTCCTCAAGACCCACCAACAGGCCAAGTTTTCAGGATTTCCTCAGTATTTCACAGGTGATGTAATTATTATCCATGCATTCTGTTGGAGATCCTGGCACAGGTGATATAATTATGGTCAGTGCATTCTATGGGAGATCCTGAAAACATGACCTGTTGGTGGGTCTTGAGAACTCGAGTTGAGAAACACTGATTTAGTCTGACATCAAAGGGGTTTTCTTACTAGAATAATTAGCTTTCAACACATAGGGAAATGTAAATGAAGACTTTTACGAAATACGTGTAACAGCGCATACCGTGGTCCAACATGGTCTGGCTCCCCCAGTCTGCTACTCATCTCTCCAGCACTCCCTGTCATCACTCTATTGTTCCTGTCTCTCAGCCAGCCATCTGCTCACGGCCAGCCTCTAGTCATTGGCTATTTCTGGACACATCACCCTGCATCCTATGTTCACTTACTGGTGTCCGGTCCATGCATATCTACTATTCCTGTGCGTTTTCCTGATTGCTTTCCTGTTACCGACTCTCCACTACATCTCTGACCTTACCTTTTCTGCCACCTGCCCGGACTTTAGGCCTGGAACTGACCTCGCTTGCATGTTGGTCGCATACCTGACATCACTTGTATGCTGGTTGCCTGGCTGGTCGCATCAAGGATGAGCTTGTAGGGTGCAACCTGGACAACTTTATCACTCTGGCCACCCGCATTGATGTCTGTTTTGTGGAGCGTCAACAGGGGATACTCCAGCAATGAGAAGCCTCACGATTCCGCAGTGTTCGCCATCTGGTATGGGTCTTTCAGCGTCCTCTTCAATCTATGCTCTTCCATTCCTAGGGAGGAACCTATGCAGGTTAAAGAGAATACCTGTCTGAGGAAGAAAGAACCTGCAAGTGAAAGTTGGGCCTTTGCCTCTACTGTGGTGCCAAGGAACACCTGCTGAAGGACTGCCCGGTCCATCCAGGAAACTCCAGAGCCATGGCCTTCGTGGACTCTAGCTTGGCGGGCAACTTTATCCACCCTGCATTAGTTGCCAAATATAACCTACTGGTGACCTCCCTGGTCAAGCATCTCTCTGTGTCTTCAGTTAATGGGGAGATCCTCTCATGTTCTATCCTTTACCACACAAAACCTCTCACTCTGTGTGCAGGAGCTCTACATCAAGAAAGGATTTTATTCCTCGTGCTCTCCTGCTCCTCCAGTACTCTGCTTCTGGGACTCCCCTGGTTGCAAACACATGGTCTAGGGATTGATTGGAGAACTGGCGAAGTGATGCATTGGAGTGATCAATGCTTTACCTCCTGCCTCTTAGTCCCTCATCCACCATGTCTAGTCGGAGCTTCTACACTTCAGTCTTCTGGCCTTTGTCTTCCTGGACTCCCTGCACACCATTGTGACTTTGCAGACGTCATCTGCATGAAACAGGCAGAGACACTACTTTGGCACCGGCTATATGACAGCCCAATCAAGCTTCAGACAGGTAACACTCCTCCTCACGGTAGGGTTTACCCTCTGTCTGGCCAGAAACAGAAAATGAAAAAGCCATGAAAAAGGCTTACACACAAGTTGTCATCCCCCATCGGATGGGATTCTTCTTTGTTGAGAAGAAGGATGGATCCTTGCACCCTGCATAAATTAGTGACCTTAACAAGATCACTATTAAGAACTGCTACCTGCTGCCACTCTTTTCAAAGATCTTCAATAGGATCCGAGGTGCCAAGATCTTTTCCAAACTTGATCTCAGGGTTGTCTATAATCTAATCTGTATCCGTCATGCAGACTAATGGAAGACTACATTTAACATCCAAGATGGCAGTTTTGAGTGTCCAGTAATGCCCTTTGGCCTCTGTAAGGCCTTTGCCTTTTTCCAGGAGTTTGTGAATGACCTATTCCAGGATTTGCTCTATGAATGCGCCCTAGTCTATCTGGAGGACATCTTGATATTCTCTTTAGATCTCAAAGCCCTTCATGTCCAAGTCCACTGGGTACTGGCCCGCCACCTAAAAAAACATCTCTACACCAAATTGGAAAAGTGCATATTCGAGTGGTCCAGACTGCCATTCTTAGGGTACATAGTCTCTGCTCAAGGTCTACAAATGGACTCAGACAAACAGACTGCTGTATTAAACTGGCCACGCTCTGTGGACCTCCAAGTTATCCAGCGGTTCATTGGATTCGCTAATTATTATCACCAGTTCATTTCTACCCTAGTTATGCCAATTGTTTCATTGACCAAGAATAGAAGTAACCCCCACTTGTGGATCCATAAAGCAGAAGAAGCCTTCACACAGCTGAGGTCCGCCTTCACTTCGGCGATGGTGCTCCATCGTCCAGACCCAGAGGGAAGCCCTTTTACTTGGAAGTTGAAGGTTCTTAACTAAGACCGTCTCTCCTGCTGTGAGGAATTACTCATTCAGGGGACAGAGAGCTGCTTCCCATTAAATTGAATCTAGAGTAATGGTGGCATCTGTTAGAGGGCGCTCTGTGTCTGCTGACGGTCTACACAGATCATAAAAATCTTGTATGCTTGCAAACGACTTAGCGCTTAAACCCTCGTCAAGCTTGCTGGTCACTGTTCTTTTTTCACTTCGAATCCATAGTCTCCACTTTCAACCAGTTGCGGAGAATGTCAAGCTGGAGGTGCTATCTTGAGCCTCCATGCCATCATATTTGGTACTCGACCCGCAACAAATCATACCTCCAAAACGCCTTATCGCTGTAGCACTTGTGAAGTTGCGGGAAATTCCTCCAGGGAAGACATTTGTATGCCCAGCTCTGAAAAGACCCTGTCCTGGAGCCATGTCTCACGTTTTGCCAGCCACTCAGTAGTTCGCAGGTCTCTCATCCTGATTTCTCATCACTATTGGTGGCCAACCCTTGTGCATGAACTCAAAGACTTTGTGGCTGCTTGCCTATACTGTGGCTGAAACAAGAGCTCTCTTCAGATGCCCCTGGTCTCCTGTTGCCCCTTCCAGTGACTGAAGTACCCTGGACTCATATTGTAATGACTTTTGTGACTGATCTTAATCCCTCTTTGGGCTGCTCACTCATCTGGGTTGTGGTTGACTGGTTTTAAATAAAATGGCCCTCTTCACATTCCTGTTGAGCCTCTTATCTGCAGCTCAACTTGCCTCTCTGTTTCTTCTGAACATATTCTGTTTACAATGAATGCCTGGCCACATTGCCTTTGACAGAGGGGTACAGTCTGGTGACAAGGTCTAGCTTTCCTCCAAACACATACGCCTCCGGGTACCAAGCCTGAAGCTGGCACCACATTATCTTGGTCCTTTCCACATTCTTCGTCAGTTCAATTCGATGTCCTACAACGTCCACCTCCATCATTCGCATCCCCAATTCATTCCATATATCCCTTCTCAAACTGTAAGTTCTGCAAGGCTGTTCCTCCTTCCATGTTGGCTAGCACCAAAGACTCTGATGAGGTCAAGGAGATCCTGGATATGAAGGGATCCAGGGGCAAGGTCTATTACTTCATGAACCGGAAGGACTATGGGCTATGAGAGCCACATGAAAATATTAACATTTCTACGTTGATTTAACAGTTCCACAGGTTCCAGGCCTGTGAGAGGAGTGACTGTAAAGGAAGAGGTACTTTAACAGGGAGCACCGTGGCCTGACCTCTGATCTACAGTCGCGCCTGTTTCCCTGCCTCTATGATGGGTTGCACTGCAGTCCGGGTCTCGATCCATGGTCCCACCCGCTCCCAGCCCTGGCCCCGGTCTGCTACTCAACTCTTCAGCACCCCCTGCCATTGCTCCCTCCTTTCTGTCTCTCAGCCAGCCATCTGCTCACAGCCGGCCTCTAGAGGGCGCGTGTGCGCCCACTCTCTGATTTTAAAGGCCAGCAACCGTCACCCAACTTTCCTCAACCAATCATACCCGGCTATTGGCTATTTATGGACACCTTACTTTGCATCCACACCCAGTAATCAGTGTCCAGTTTATGCATGTCAACCATTCCTGTGCATTATCCTGAGTGCTCTCCTGTTACTAATTATTTGCTATGTTCCTGACCTTGCCTTGACTGACTTTACTTGTACGCTGCCATCCCGGACCATTTGCCTGTTTCCGACAACATCTCTGCCTCATGCTCCGGTTCTACGCAACTGTTTATGTGGGCTGTCACCTTGAGGACCTACCTAGGGGGCCTTGTGGCAGACTTTGGTGATAACTCTTTAGACTCCGCTTTTCAGTGTAGGTTATGTCAACTCCTGACTGTGACCCAACAGATCCACCTCCTGTCTCTGGTGAGTCTGACCATGACAATACATTGTTTTTTTGACATTGCCACAGTCAAGAGATAAGAGACATTTTATCTGCTCTGAGTGCACACAAATTCCTCTAGGTTACCATCCATATCTCTCTTCCAGATTAGACAGAGAGCGGGATATGATGTCATCATAGTTGGATGGAGCAGAGTCTTTATCTCTAACAAGATTAAATTGTTTACCTTTCATAAACACTTTTTTTCAATCCTTGGTGGTCTGTAGCTTTGTTTACTACAGATTAAATCTCCTACACTTTTGTCACCGTAACAGCGCAGCTATTTATAGAGGAGTTAAATATGATTATAACTGCCATGGAACCACCCACAGCCTGACTATACAGTGTGAGTCTAAAGCTGCCTGTGACTCTGTGAAACTGCATGATGAGAAAACCTCTTTAATAGGATATGACCAGTGCAAGGTTGTCCCTCCTTTCACAGGAGTATCCTAGATACTTATCTTGTTATTGCCAGTCTTTCTAGATTATTCTTTAATCTGTTGTGCTAGAACGTCAGAATTTCTGGAGTATTATATGCTGGATTGATGAAATCTTACTGTATTACTGATGCTATGCTAAACCCCTAGCTTCTTCATTGGGATTGGAATTGTCTGATCAATCTATACTATCTTTGCGATTAATGCAATAATTAGGGTCATGTGGAAGCGTGCTAAAAGTTATTTTTACAGTGCTAGTCTAATATTATATAGGTATTTTTTGTCTCTGCACTAAAAAATTTTTTTCTTCTAATTTTAGTTTGAGAATGAAGAAGCTGAAGGCAGCCCTAAATCTCCTCGACCTTTCCCTCATCCAGCAGGCTTAAGTCGTAGTCAGGAATTGGACAGTGGGGTAGGAAGAACGGAGGAAAGCACCCGTAACGATGAAAGCTCCGAACACGAAATTCTGGGTGATGATCAAACCAGCAGCGCAAACACACCAGGCAGTCAACGTCGTTTGCGTTTCTTACGTGGAGATTCGCAGCATCCTCTTCAATGTCGTGAATTTCACCATAGCTTGGACTCTGTGCTGGCCGCTGATGGATCAGCACCTTACAATGAGGTTCTTCCACCAGGTGCTGGGCTGACTGATGAGGAGTATGAGAGGTACAGAGAACTTTTGGAAATTACATGCCATATGGAGAATGGAAATGGGCCTGCCTTTCTCTATGCTTCACGACAGGGTGGTCTAGATGTCAATCGCAATGAGAGTGTTTTACGTGAGATGGCGGTACTGGAAGAAGAACTGCGACATCTGGAGTTTAAGTTTCGCAATGTCCTTAGGGCACAAAAGATGCAACAATTACGTGAACGGTGCATGAAAGCCTGGCTCTTGGAAGAGGAGGACAGCCTTTATGAGTTTGTGGGTGGGGGCAGTGGGAACAATGATGGCTCCACAAAGCTGCCAGATATCACAGAACTCCCTGAAAGGTCAGATAAGGACAGCACCAGTGCATATAACACTGGTGAGAGTTGCCGGAGTACTCCACTAATGATGGAGCCACCATTACCATTAGACAGTCCATTGAGGAGGATTAATGATCCTTCTGGTGCATTTTGCCAAGCAGCAGAAGGGATATCACCTAATGCTAACATAAGCAGAGGACATGGCAAGAATGTGCCTCCATATCCTGGTAGTCCAGAACCTGTGCCATCAAAATTTCGTTCCTTGTGTCGGGAAGGGCGGCATACAACAGAAGAAAGGTTAAGAAGAACAACGAAACCAGGGAGTGAGTTAGATCGGGGAAGTCGTGAGCACAGCCCATACCTCAACCGACGCCAACGCTCTCAAAGTGGAGAGCGTTACAGAAGCTGCCTCCAGTTGGCCCAGCAAAGAAGTCTTGATGAACTTGATGTAGACCCCACCTGTGGAAAAGCTATTGGAGCTTCACAAGGCAACCATTCCCAAGTAGAGCCCAGAATGGAGTGGAAAGTAAAAGTTAGAAGTGATGGTACTCGTTATGTGGCCAAACGTCCCGTTAGAGATCGCCTCCTGAAAGCAAGAGCCATGAAGATCAAAGAAGAACGTAGTGGGATGACCACTGATGATGATGCTGTGAGCGAGATGAAGATGGGGCGTTATTGGAGTAAGGAAGACAGAAAAAGACATCTCATGCGAGCTCGCGAACAAAGGAAGAGAAGGGAATTCATGATGCAGAGCAGGTTAGACTGCCTAAGAGAACAACAACAACAGCAGGGTGCAGACGGCAAAGGCGAGATGAGCATTATTGCCCTCAGCCATCGCAAGACTATGAAGAAGCGTAATAAGAAGATCCTAGATAACTGGATCACCATCCAAGAAATGCTGGCTCATGGGACACGTTCTGCTGATGGATAACGGGTTTACAATCCCCTGCTCTCCGTCACCACAGTCTAAGGTGCATCTAAAAAAATGCCAAGCAATCTTTGCCAAATCAGAACCTCTGTAATTTCTGTCTGTGTGCCACACCAAACATTCTTCATTGCCCGTTCTTTCAATCAAGACGCCCTTACTTTCTCTGTTTTAAATTCAGTAACATTTTTTTAGGTCTTTTGTGTTCCCTCAGTCTCTGAGGATATCTAAGAGGTACTTAAAACACAGGGTTATCTTTAAAACCAGCTTTCGCTAGTAGATTTCACAGCTTCAAAGACATTTATCAAGTTCTTGATTCTGGACTGGTAGAGTTGTGGAGAAAAAAAAGTCAAGCAAAGAGGTGGATGAGACAATCCATCATCAAACGTATTCCAGACGGAATGGAAACGGAGCACAATTTTCTTTCTAATAACTAATACCATTGCATTTGGCAAGGGTATGTTTTCTAAAGGTGTGGTCCTTCCACAAGGCTTTGTTAAAAAATAGGGTTACTGAACTGGTTAAATTTGGAAAAGAAACTAAACACTGCCTCCTGGTGGTCAAAGAGCACATAGCGACAATATAAAATACGCAGTACTGGACGATTACGAACAAATATAGCACAGGGATGGAGGTTGTTTCGAGATTTGGATAAAGAATCTGCCTTTTATTTGGTGGACGCAACTGCACATGACGAGACATTGTGCAGGCTCATGTCTTAGAGAATTTAACTTGTCTGTTGTTTCCAATGTGATTGTGACTTCGAATCTTATTTATAACTGTTCTGTTTCCACAATTCTGTTAGACATTGAATGTGTGAGCCTGAGGGAGAGGAATATGGTGAGTCTGGTACAATAGATGCATGACATGAAAGTAATTTTGCTGGGAGTAGAATATCTTACTTTATCTGTTTTTTTCATATTTGGAGACGTCTCGATGGCTCTTGAAGAAATAGACATGATGGCAAACGTGGCCTTCATCTCACCTTCAGCTTGTCTTCTCTAGGTTTTTCAGGACAATTTTGAAAGCATACATGAACAACTCAAGGGGCTTGTCCCATTCTATCTGGATAGCTTCAAAGCACTATTGATTCGATGAGGACTTGATGCAAATTGTTGTAGACAGATGAAAACTTTACTTTGCAGGAACACAAAGGTTTGCCACTCCATCATGTCTACTGCCTTGACCGTTCCAATATAAAGATCAAATTTCATCCAAAAGTAGCTCAACACAATTAAAAGCCGTTAGCACTGTGAAAGAAGGGCAACCCAGAAAGTGGGAGCGAGGGCTGGTAGAGTAAGAGTGCTAAAAACAAAATTTATCACAATATATATTGTTCAGAATAAGGTTTAATACCTAAATGCATCTCTTTACAGTCGTATGATTTATGAGGTCCAACTACTTGGTGTTGGCAAGGCAATACTTACCCCAATGCACAGGAACCATGTACGCTGTTTAAAGGGGTTGGACAGAATTGGAAAAACATGACTGCTTACTTCCATGAATGGTGCTCCACCTGTCCATGGGTTGTGTGTGGTACTGCAGCCCAGTTTCACTGATGTTATGTTGATACAACTATGTTTGGTCTAGTGGAGGGTATGATGCAGGGACTAACAAAACACTAATGAGAATCTATCTGCCAAGCTTCCCACATGAGCGTAATTATAGCCATACACACTGCTATGCAGCCTAAAGGTTGAGGGGGCCCCAAGCAGATACAAAAACATTGTTCCTTTTGTATTAGTTTATTGTCATTGGGTGGTGGGGGCCCATCTCATTTTGCTATGGGGTTCTATGAATTCTAGTTATGCCCCTGGCTCCACCCTCTCTGATCAAGCACTAGCACAGTTCTTCAGTGTCGGCTGTCTTTTTCTTATGACCTTAATTTGTAGACTGTAGATGTCCATCAAGCTCTCACGCCAAGAGCAACTCCAGTCAGAATAAACACATTTCTAAACCATCATGAATATCATTGTACATCACACTCAGGCTAAATTCGCTTGAATTTAGCATAGTTTGAATTGATTTTTGATACTATTCGCCAAAATGAATTGGGTTATATGGGTTAGATTATCATCTCCTTAGCACTTTTGGTCTCCCAATGCTGTCGCTCCGATGTAATTTCTATCTGATGTCCCTTTCGGTCCAACCCCACATTAGAGTTACCTATGTCAGAAACAAGTGCCAAGCAACAAGTATTTAACTCATTCAAACCCAATGAAAAAACCTTAGCCATAACTCCAAATGAGGGGTAGTGTAATGTTCAATATTAGGCTGGACTTAGGTTTATAGTTGGAGTGAAAAAATTAAGGGTTGAGATGACTTGAACCCAAAATTTTTCACAAGCTTTATTGAAACGAAGTCAAAAACAACAGAAAAAGATTAAATCAAAACAAATTATAAGTAAGTGATTTATTTTTAAAAATGAAAAAAAAATACCAGAATAATTTTGCTTGTATTGTTATTCATAATCTCACATTAATTTCCTGCCGGGCTTCCTACTATGCTATATTATGTCCCCTGTCACTTAATATGTTCTATATGACTTGCCAAGAGTAGTTGGGGGAGGAAAGCGACAATGATTCCTAAGCCCATTTTTGGAGAAAAAGAAAATTCACTTTTTATGCCCATTAAGGTTCTGGTTGGACAAATTAAGTTGAATTATTGCCATAATACTTCCCCCACTGACAAAATATGGATCAAACAAAGTGGGAAAATGTCTATAGCTATACTTTTTATTAGACCAAATGTCTACTTTTAACTCTGTTTGGTCTGTTTTATTGCAGTATATCTTAAATTTGTGGCATAGAGTAGCTATGACTATGACTATGCTATTCACATAAAAAAAAATATACCTCCATAAAACAGACCAAACATAATTAAAGGGAGACGATGTTTGTTCTTTTGAAGGCAATGGGTACGCGCTGTGATATGACGGAATACTGTTTAACTGTTATTTAGATGTATATGCACAGTGTATACACAAGTAAATATGTGAACCCAGTCTTACAAGGTTCGAAACTGGTTCAACTAAACTCGTGAAAAAGTTTGGGACCTCCCAAAGCCAAATTTTCACTCTTGACTTTTAATCCTAACCATAAATTTAGCCTTAATCCTGACCATTGCCCTAACCTTAATTTGGGGTAACGGTTAAGGGGTTATTTTACTTGGTCTGAATGGTTTAGCTTACCTATTCACCAGGGCTTCTGGGTCCATGGCACTGTCTCTCCAATATCACTTCTGGTCAATGTCACACAGGTAACGCTAGTTTGGCATTGTGCCAGGAGCAACGTCAGTCAGGAATGATTTTGGACTGAGCTGCAAGACTGGGAGCACTAGGGAGTGGGTAAATTAAACCATTCAAGTGCTGTAACAAAAAAAAAACTCCTACTTACGGTTACTGTTTTGCTGAATATTGCAAACAAATTTATTTGGGCCAACCCGAATCAAAGCACTCTGGTTTGGTTTAAATATATATCTTGATCTGAATGCAAAGTGCAACATTAATTAGAATATAAGCAAAAATTGTATGTAGCATAAAATTAGCAAAACATTTCAAATTGTACTGCCTCAAAGATGAATTCTATGGCTTTAATAACTCTTTCCCCACTTAAGTACCCTCCCAACACTTTCTATTTGTATTTAAATGGCATAAAGGTCAAATTTGTTTATATATTTGTTCACATGAACTTACAAAATATGATTGTCATATTAATTAGATCCATAAATCCCGAGGGGAATTTCTTTGAATCATGTCCATATCTGATTGGCATTGCTCTTGAAATTAACATTAATAATTATACATATTAGGAAATTCTGAGTTAATAGAGAGAGGTATCAGGGTCAAAATTCTCATTGTTTAGCCAGATCTGCTACAATAAGCATCTCTTGCGCTGGAGGACCTGCAATGTCCATCCATTACATGAAAAGACCATTGATTTCAAGTGACACCGTGCAATGCGTAATTTCCCCTGTAGAGGTGCTGTAGGAAAAGTGGACACTTGCTTTCAGGTTCCTACACTGAGTACAGCTGAGAATCCATGTGATCAACTTGTTGGGGACCCTTCTCACAAAAGGGCTTGTCTAAAGCAGGCAAGGTATTCTAGTAAAGTACAACACAGAGAAATGACAGTCAATTCCCACCAATAAACAAATCTAATTTCAGTAAGAAAAATTCTAATTAATAAACGTAAAGCCATGGATGATTGTTAATCCATCCTACAACCCATAAAGGAGACCAGAGATGATGAGATGGAAGTCCTACCCTTACCTAGCACTCCCACAAATGTTCTTCCGGTTCAGCATCCATCCTCCATTGCAGTGGTGCCTTCCAGGTCCACCTCTCGGGCTCAGCGAGAAGATGGGGACTGAATGACTTGTGTTTGATTTCTCTTGTGGGGTGTATGTCTGACTTTCTTTCGATCTCCATGGTTACTGTGTCTTATCTTCTCTGCTACTGGGTCGAGAATCTTAATAAACTTTTACCTTTCTTATAGGAGGGAAATGGTTTCAGGCTGTTATTTATTCATTTAATTCTGTAACCAAAGGTCCTCATAGCATATAAACACCTCCACAAAGATGCACTAATGATACAAACAATACCAAAAAGAGAAATATAGTGCAAGAGGCGAAAAAGTATTAAACAAAAAAATAATAAAAAGGTTAAAAACAGGCATCTTCAGACAAGAAAAATATTTAAAAATAGTCTTAACTATTTCTTGTCTGAAGATGCCTGTTTTTAACCTTTTGTTACATTATATGTATTTAATATAATTTTTTTGTTTATTATTATCCTCTTGCACTATATTTCTCCTGTTGGTGTCATTTCTTTCTGACAACACTGGCATTTTGCACGTCAAAAAGTTTTAAATAGTCAATGCACAGCTATCCAATCCTGAAAATGAGGAAGAACTGACTGACGTCTAGAGCCTTTCACCTAGTCAACCTGTACTCTCTTCTACACTGATGAGGGGTATGCTCAGTGAGTCAGATGTGACTTGAGGAACGCAACATCCAATAGGTAGCGCTGGAGTGTCTAGCTCTTTTCCCATGAATATATTTAGATTACAGTGGAGTAAGCAAAGCCTGTGACTCTCTATGCACCTACATGGTGCCTCTCCCTAACGAGGAACATCACCCCTTTTGAGCTACATATGAAACTACGGCCATGTCCCCACGGCACGGGTTTGCTGCCGCAAACAAACACAACGGGCTTCTATGGAAAACCGCAGTCCCCACTGCCTGAAAAACATTCTACAAAAACATTCTACATGCACATTCTTCGTCCGGTTTTCGGACAGAATATGAACATGTGAATGAGACGGGGGAGGGCTTTTCTCCGCTCATCGCAGAGAAAAGCGCCTCCCCACCCCGCCGCCGTGGGGACGGCACACAAACCGGACACATTTATTTGTATTTGTCCATTGCCATGTAAACGGCCCCTAACAGTGGTAGTGTTAAATAATAAGCTAGGCACACATAGCATCTGTATATTTTTGGCAAACATAAACCAGAGGGAATAGTGGGGTTATCAACAGAGATAAAAATGGGCTCCCATTGGGATTTCATCTGCCTCTCCCCCAGCTGAATTACAGTACATGTCATAAGTCTAAGGCCCCATTCACATCAAGTTTTCACAGCCCCTGGAAGATCATTCTTTTGTGTCTGGTGCAAAAACAGGACGCATTCACTAAATAGGGCAAAAGTAGTCCAATTAGGACTATGTGTGCTCTATAGAAGTCAATAGCCCCTTTGTGGCCCCGTGGTGGTATCCGTCAGGATAAAGTTTTGTGGTATCTCGACAAGCCACCAAAACACTATGTGAATGGGGCCTTAAAGGGTATTTGCACCTTTGAATATTCTTTTTCAGCTTATTTTCAGATACAGTTTACATAACAGAGTCAATACATATGTAGGGACGGCAAGAAATGTAAGTATAGCGGGTGGTGGTTGACCAAAAAAAAAAAATCCACAATATGATGATGATCAACTGCACTCCAAAACTGTTATGCAATTTAGTCTTTTCAATTTTGGAGTGCAGTTGATCATCATCATATTGTAGACAATTTACATAATAAATCAAAAGCATTGAACTTCTTAAATGACACCGATCCTGCTTTACAACCTTTACTATAGTCTAGAACGGTACTCACAATTCTGCTAGTCATCATTGGTAACTGTGTATATACTTGTCATCAGACTATAAACTTGGCTGGGCTCCTGTATTGCTTTACAGTGCCTGATAAAAATCATCACATTATCCGTGCAGCAGAGATTACTGGGAGATTTTTGCTCTGAAAATTGTAAAAAGTAATGAATGCAGCTTTGGGGTTAAAAACAGACTGTAACTCCCTATTTAGACTATAAGTAGTACACTGTAGTAAAGATACTTAACCTTTAGTGTAGGTTAATCTGAAAACTGTAAATTGATGCCCAGTTGTGAATTTATTCTTTTAATGATAAAAATACAGATTGTAACACACTCCTCTATCGCAAGAATACAGTTCCACCAGGGAGGCAGGCACAACCAGCCACAGACTGACTGCAGAAACAACAATTGAGGTATGTAACAATTGTAGGCTCCATATTTAGTTTTACAGTTTGTAGTTGTACGGATTTGTCCATGCTGGTGAACCTGGATACACTTTTCTTTGACAGGATGCTGGGACATGTACAATGCTTCCTAATCCTTGTGCATGACCACAAAACAGAATAGCACTCGTAGCATAGTGCCCAATAGTTGACTGGTCTCACAGTCCTTAAACCACCAGGGCCCCATGGCTGATCTTATGGTCCTTACTAGAGATGAGCGATTTAAAAAAATCTATTTCTACTCCTGGTTGTCAGTTGTTGGAAAAGACCACATTTCTGAGCTATTCCGTAGAAAAAAAAAATCTAATTTTGCTCCAGGTTTTCAGTTGTCGGAAAAGTCCACTGTTCTGAGCTATTCCGTAGAAAAAAAGTATATTGCTAGTCCTACTTGGCAGTTTTAAATTACAAAGACTGAAGGAAGAACACTGTTGATTTGGTATTACAGTTCTTACATAAGACCACATTTCACAGATATTCAATAGAAACAATTCTGTTTTTAATTCTAGTTGCCAGTTGGAAATTAAAGGGATTTAAGAACACTTGTGATTTACTGTCTTTGCAGTACAGTTCTTCAATAAGAGACTGTGAACAAATCCTCTAGACCTTTTTTATATTTATCTTTCTGAACATGGAGCAAAGTAGAGGTGGTAAGTGAGCGAGGAAGGGGGTAGGATGTGGAGCCAGAGGTACGAAACAAGAGGCTCCTACCAGTACTCTGGACAACACATAAGCGAGCACATTGTCAGTTGCCAGACCGTCAGGCCTGTCATCGGTTGGTCGGTTTCCTGTGAATCACAGTACTGAAGAGCGTTGCCAATCTGTTCTTTAGTGGTTAACACAACCTGCATCCAATGGTTTCACCTCCTCGTCCTCTCAGTCACAGCCACAAATGTCATCATCATCATCATTGTCATCATCATTCCAACCTGAAGCAAACACAGCCCAAATGTCAACCAATGTACAGACCACTGTAGATAATCCATGTTCTGAAGAGCTCTTTGATGACACAATGCACTTGGGGTCAGAAGACATTTCAAAAGATCAAGAGGCCAAAGAGGATGATTTTGTCTGCTCTGACGCCTAATCGCTGATGCCGTCAGAGGAGAAGGATGCTGGTCAGTCGGCAGAAATCCCGATCGGTAAGCAACACCTTGCAGTGCCTGTGGATTCAAGCCCGCAATTTCAGGATGTAAACTGTCAGGATGAGGAAGTCACCTGTGATGATGATGTTGATAATGACATTGCGGATCCAACGTGGTATTGTCAGCAGCATTTGCTTGCGAGCGCCTCATCAGTGGAGGAAGAGGAAGATGATGGGGTAGTGTCAGTGCGGGTCCTCAGAAAGGGAGAGGGCGGTCGCAAAAGTCCGCTGACATTAATCCACCAGCCATGGTCAGTGGTGGCAAAGGAAACACCGCTACTAGGTTTTCACCGTCGAAGAAGTCCTGGACCTATGAAGCTTGGGTCTTTTTCGATCAAGTCTCAGATTCGCCGACCGACGTCATATACCGTATTTGCTGTCAACGCTTCAGTAGAGGCAAGAATCTAAAGAGTTTAACCACAACGAACATGAATAGGCAAATGCATCTAAAGCATGAATTGATGTGGAGGAATCACTCAGAGAAAAAAGGCTACACAGGTCCTGGGCTTCCTCTGTCTCCTCCTCCTCCACCACTTCCAAGAGCAAGCGGTTCTCTGCTGGCCTTGGAAATGTTGCCTTTCCGACTGGTGGACACAGATGGGTTCTGCCATGTCATGGCCCTTGCATGCCCTCAATACCAGATCCCGAGCAGGCATTTCTTTTCCCATGTCAGAAAAAATCTCCAGCACGTTGGCTGCATCTGTGTCCAGCAAAGTCCATCTGACAGACACATGGACTAGTAAGCACAGTCAAGGTCGTTACATCTCAGTGACTGCTCACTGGGTGAGTTAGCTGGATGACAGTGTCTCTGGTGATGATGGTGGGGCTCAGGCTCAGCGGACACTCTTCCACACTGCTGGGATGGTGTAGGTTCAAGATCCCCAAGCTCCATGGGTAGCATCACGTGCCAAGAGAAACCCGGCTGTTCTGAAATTAATCTGTCTTGGAGACCATCAACACACAGGTCAAGAACTGTGGACGGCTCTGTGCAATGAGACCGACCAGTGGCTGCGTGCTAAGAACCTGGCAAGGTGGTGTGCGACAACGGGAAAAATCTCATTGCTGCCCTTAAGATCGGTAGACTTACGCACATCCATCCCTTGCATGGCACATTTCATGAACCTGGTTGTGCAGAAATTTCTAAAGCACTACCCGGGTCTTGACTGCCTGCTGAGAAAGGCTCGAGGTCTGAGCTCACACTGCCTGCTTTGGCCCGGCTGGCTGCATTGTAGTGTCATCTTGGACTCCACATCAACCGTCTCATTGTTGATGTGGCAACACGCTGCAATTCCACCCTTCACATGCTCCAACTATTGTGGCAGCAGCGTCATGCCATTATGCAGTATAAAGTGGTGCATGGCCTGACAAACAGTGGTGTGGATCCTCGGGGTGTTGAGCCATAGAGGGTGGAGGCAGGTGAAAGATCTTTGCATCATCCTTTCCAGTTTTGAAGATGCCACCAGAATGGTCAGTGCGGACAATGCCCTTGTCAGCATGACCATTGTGGTGATATTTGTACTGGAACAAGTGTTAGATATTCTGAAGCTGCAGGTCCCAACAGTCATGAAGGAGGAGGCGGACATAGATGCGGACACAGTGCCTTACTTGCCATCGGATCTAGAAGGCCCAACTTTATAGGTCTTCTTTAGGCGGTGGTTCGGGGTCCAGTGCTGGTGCAGGGTGGCACTTCAGTTCTCAAAGTACAGCGTATGAGGCTAGCCAGGGCTGTGGAAATGCTGATGATGAGGAAGCAGAGGAGGAGGATGAGCCATGGCTCGACACTGATGGTACCGATGTCCCTGCAATGGTAAGAGGTTGGCACAGTTTTTGGGAGGGGGGAAGACGAGGAAGATTCTTCTTAGTGCCCATCGCCCCTGGGGCCCTGGGAAGTCCTGGCTGGCATCTCACACATAAAGTGCTTGGATGCTAAAATTACCTACAACATGATCACGCATCAAGGAAATAAAAAATGAACAGCATTTTACTGGGTGGCCACCCTCCTTGATCCACGTACAAATCGAAAGTCAGCAAATTCTTTCCACCCACCGCATTGACAGTAGAATGCAGAAATTTGAGACCATGCTCATTGATCAACTTGAGACATCTGTTGCGTCTTCTTCACGTTCTAATGTAATGGTGGAACAACATCTCCAACGTGCCAGCAGTAGAGTGGCAAGTAGCAGCAGCAGCAGCAGGCAGTGTGGCAGAAGCTTAATTGGTGACATGTGGCAATAGTTATTTACCACCTCACCAACACCTACAAGGCAGGGCAGAATTGAGACACACAGAGACCGCCTTAAGACCATGGTCCATTACTATCTGCATCTCAACACCAATGTTTTTGGACTTGTTCCGGACCCAATCGACTTCTGGGTGTCCAAACTGGAGGAATAGCCTGAGCTTGTTCGGCACACCATAGAAGTATTATCCTGCCCAGCAGCTAGCATTGTCTCTAAATGCAGTTTCAGCACAGCTGGCGGTGTTATAACTGACAAATGTATCCAGCTTTCCCCTGAGAATGTGGATCATTTGATTTGTATCAAAATGAATCAAGCAAGCATGGATCTCTGATGATTTTGTTGTCCCAGTTGCCGAGGTCAGCGATTAGTAAACTATAGCAGGCCTACTTCGCAATGTGAAATACACATTCCTCCCTGAAAAAAATGGTCCTATTCCTATTCCTTCATTCAAAATAATAATTTCTTATTTCTAATTGTATTCAGAGTTTCCAAAAGGTCATTTTGCTGGTTTTGTGGTCAGGCGACTCTAAAAGACACCAGTAGTAAAGGTCTTATTGAAAAAAAACTTATTCCAAATACTAATTTCTTCTTGAAAATTTTAAACAGTGTCAATGGTTTGTGGGTCATGCTGCTGTAAAAGACAGCAATAATCAAGGTTCTATTCAAATAAATCTTGTTTCGAATACTCAGTTCTTGCTCATTTTATTTTTAGTGTCAATAAGGTCTTTTCTGCTGGTTTCATGGGTCAGGCTACTGTAAAATCTTAATCCTAGTTGCCAGTTGGAAATAATAGGGATTTAAGAACAGGTGGGATTTGCTGTCTTTGGAGTACAGTTCTTCAATAAGAGACTGTGAACCAATCTTCTAGACCTTTTTAATATTTATATTTTTGAACATGGCCTGTCGGTTCCCTGTGCGTCTCATTTCTGAAGAGTGGCGCCAATCGGTTGTTCAGTGATTAACACACCCTTCATCCAGCGGTTTTAACTCCTCTTCCTCCCAGTCACGGCCACAAATATCGTCATCATCATCATCAGTACAAACTGAAGCAAAGACGGGCCAAATGTCACCCAATAAACAGACCTCACTGGATAATCCATATTCTGAAGAGCTCTTTGATGACACAACGCGGTTGGGGTCAGAAGACATTTATAAAGGTCAAGAGGCCCAAGGGGATGATTTTGTCTTCTCTGATGCCCAATCGATGATGCCCTCAGAGGGGGAGAAGGAAGCTGGTTCCTCTCTTTTGGCTAGACTCGCCATTTTTAAGGTGCATAAATGACAAACACAAGAGGCAAAAGGCGTGGAAACTGGTATATGTTCTACACACCTTTCCTTAGCATGAAGTTCTGCCTTTGTCAACATACATGAATCTACAAGAAGGGCGACATTGTGTACATTAAAGGTTTGGGCACCATACAAAAAGGCATGCCACATAAATGCTATCATGGCAAGATTGGCAGGATCTACAATGTTACATTGCATACTGTGGGTATAATTGTGAACAAGCAGATCAAGAGTAAAATCCTTGCCAAAAGAATCAACGTCCGCATGGAGCACATTCACCACTCCAAGAGCAGAGATAGCTTCCTCCAGCGCATCGAGGAAAACGGGAGGAAGGAAAAGGAAGCCAATGAGAATGGCACCTGGGTGGAACTGGAGCTTCAGCCAGCGTTTCCAAGTGAAGCTCACTTTGTCCGCACTACTCACCGTAAAAGACACCAATAGTAAAGGTCGTATTGAAAAAAAAGCTTATTTCACATAAATTTTTTTTGGTTGTATGAAAGCTTTTTTTGGGTTTTTG
>JAODAL010013565.1:0-90769 GCA_025379985.1 Phyllomedusa bahiana
TAATACATTTGATTTATGACATGAGATGTAAGTATTGGATCACCTACTAACCTTCTACTTTGCACTCATTACAACCTCTCCACCATGGCCAAGACCAAAGAACTATCTAAGAACACCAGGGACAAAAATGTAGAACTGCCCAAGGCTGGGAAGGGATACAGGACAAAAGGCAAGCAGCTTGATGAGAAGGCAACAAATGTTGGCGCAATTATTAGAGAACGGTATAAACACAAGATGACTGTCTAGCTTTATCGGTCTGGGGCTCCATACAAGATCTCGCCTCGTGGGGTAAGGATGATTCTGTAAAAGGTCGGGGATCACCCCAAAACTACACGGAAGGACCTGTATAGAGCTGGGACCACAGTCTCAAAGACTTCCGTCCACGCCCGTTTGAAGTCACCAATGACCATCTGGATGATCCAGAGGAGGCAAGGGAAAAGGTAATGTGGTCAGATGAGACCAAAATAGAACTTTTTGGTATCAACTCCACTGGCCGTGCTTGGGGGAAGAAGAAGGATGTGTACAACAACATCCCAACTGTGAAGCATTGTAGTGGAAACATTATACTTTGGGGGTACTTTTCTGCAAAGGAGACAGGATGACTGCACCCACTGTATTGAAGGGAGGATGGATGGGACCATGTATTGCACAATGTTGGCCAACAACCTCCTTCCTTCAGTAAGAGCATTGAAAATGGGTCCTGGCTGGGTCTTCCTACAGGACAATGACCCTAAACACAGCCAGGGCAACTAGGGTGTGGCTCTGTAAGGGCTTGTTCACACGGAGTTTTCACTCCGTGTTACAAGCCTTTTACGGATCTGTCTCTGGGCCCGACAGGACGGACCCAGAGACGGATCTAAACAATTAGCAGGGAGATTCTACCTGCTCGCTATGTGAAAAGCGCAGTGGCATTCACATGACAGATCGCAGCTGCACCTTTCAAAAGCACTGCTCGGGTCCGTCTCTGAAAGAATTGCATGTCTTAAAAAAAAAAAAGAGAACAATAACATAAAAAAAAACTATATAAAGGTATCACTGGAATTGTGCTTATGTTCATAATATAAGTATCATGTAATTTATACCGCACAGTGAACTCTATAAAACTAAAACTCACAAAAATGGCACAATTTAAAGGGGTTGTCTGAATACAAGGATCACTTTTTATGTTAAAGAGCTTGCAAAAACAAGACACTTTGCAATATATGTCCATTTGCCGTGTCCTACATATTCTTAGATATCCCCTCTTGTATGGGCTGCATCAGCTCCTCAGGTCGCTATAGCTACAGACCTGTTTGATCTCTCCTGATAGGCTGCCAGCACTGGTTGCTGTAGCTACAGACCTGGCTGCTACTGCAGCCTAGTAGAAGCCAGTAAACACACCCCTGAGTTCAAAATGAAACCAAGAAAACAGGACTGATGTAAGATGAATCAATGTAGTGAGACAACCCCTTTAAGATTGAAATTTACCAGCTGGCTACTTCTTGTTCCTTTTGTACTCTGCCCAGCCTTGCTGATCCATACCAACTCAAAGTCTATGACATTTATATGTCTACTGGTATCTTCTGGTCACTCCATAGAAATGAGAATGGACTCCAAAAAGCTGTCATGTTTAAAGGGGTTGTACCAAAATGTCTTTATAATGTTTTTGCTAATTTGATTTATGGGAAATCAACATTTTCAATATAAAATTTTTCTGAAAATGAAAATTTTTATTTCAATGCGCAGACCCTTCCCTAGAAAAAAAAAAAAATGGTGTTTTGCCCGATTTTGCCCAAAGTTGTGGCTACCATGCAGTAACTTATGGACTAAAGGTCATGTGCCCCTGCTTCAGTTAGCAGCAGGGTCACATGACATTTATGTATAACCAAATGGAATAATAGTGAAATAATGAATCGTTTTTTGCAATTTCTTCACTGTGTGTAGTTACTATTTAACGTGTCTCTCCAGGAGATGAATGTTGTTAAAAAAGTGAAATTAAAAAAACAGAAAGATGAAACAAAGAAGGGGTGGTAGCAGCTTTTCAAGACACTAAGAAAAATGCTGTTGGAGTAGTAAAAAGGGAGCAATTCTGTCCTCATACATACTGTTCCCGGGAAACCCGGGGGGTCCTGACCGTGTGGGGTCACTGATAAGTGCTTTGGGGAGGTAGTAATGCTGGAGAAGTTCGGGCTGCTCCATACAAAATTTTACCTGGATATGGGGGGCTCTTTGACTGGGTGGTGGGGTCACATATAAGACGGGCTGGGGGGTAGTAAATAATGGAGAAGTTCTTGCTCAATAATTTTGCTCCCTGGTACCAGGGGTCACTTGACTGTTAGTGGTCAATGTAAGACGCTGTGGAGGTGCAAACTGGGGGTTCTCTTCTAAATAATCACTGTTACCGGATCCCAAAGAGAAAATGACCTATGTGGTGGCACGGGACAGTTTTGTCCATACAGTTACTCCATGGGGCATATTTGTCAATTTTGAAAGCGGCATCAGGGGGGTTTGAAGCTGGGGCGCGTTCCCCCCCAAAATTTTCATGACCACCCCCCTTTTTTGTTGATTTAACCCCCTTTGCAAAAGTCACGCCTTCCCCCAAACTTTTGTAATCTGGAAAAAAGTTTAAATTAGGGTTTGGTGTCACCAGCTTTCCTGGAATGGAAAACCATTAACTCCAAGGAGCTGGGAGATACCGCTAAATGTGCCTGAAAAAACCCTTACATTACAATCAATATTTCCACCATCGTGATTTATAGTGGAAGCTACCAGTGTAAAGGGGCTCTGCAGACTTAGTCCCCACCAACAGTGACCAGTTGTTACCAGTGTAACGGGCTGTGAAATTGTTTAAGTGCTACAGTGGGTTTACATCTAGGACTCCCCAGAGAAAACTTTTTTGGCTGGAATTTTTTTTTTTACTTTTCTATTCCATCCTGTATGAGCCGGATGATTCTCCTGGCCACGACTCGTTCTGCAAATTTCCCCCAAAAACATTTTAAATTCTATTTTTTAGATTCCTATATTGTTCCCCCTCAGTACAAACTCCACATGGGTAGTAAAAAATAGTGTACTGGCATTATCACTTGCTTGCTGATTCCCCCAAGGACGGGCCCCTTTTTCCATGAGGGTTCCAGAAGGTAAAAAGAACTAAAACGGACAAGGACTACCCAAAAGAACTAGCAGCAACAGGGCAAAGACATGTATGTTTAAGTTAAAAAAAACAGCACCCCCATCATATGCGTCCTGACGTAGTCAGGCGGCTTTCATTTAAAAAACCCCATCCCTTTTGGCGGGGGAGGTTTCTTGACCTTTCCGAGGGGATGGGGGGTGCCCCCCATTGGGGACATTACCACCCAAACCCCGGGAAAGGGGTTTGGATGTAGCATGGAAGCCATTCTTTGGAAGCTATGGGTCTACTGCACTGGTAAAATAGAGGTACAGGATTAAATTTTTAATTTATGTGACTAGATGCTTCAAAAAATTACAGCATCTCCAACAAAGAACCAACTATGGTACATTATTTAAATAATTAAGGTGTTGTCCAACCAAACGTCCCCCTACTAGTTTTGTAAATCTGTGCTTTAATTTATACCCATAAAAATCGATTAGATCCCCAATTATTCAATAATATATTTTATATATATACAATAACACTGCCCCCAAAATATTTCCCACACTTACCTCTAATAGACCAAGTAATCGTCCCGTAAGGCGGCCTAGTTTTGTGGGTCACCTTTTAAATCACTTTGTGTCCCATAAAACCCAGAAACTTTAAAACATATATATTTTCTG
Organism: Phyllomedusa bahiana; assembly: GCA_025379985.1. Classification (NCBI taxonomy): domain Eukaryota; kingdom Metazoa; phylum Chordata; class Amphibia; order Anura; family Hylidae; genus Phyllomedusa; species Phyllomedusa bahiana. The sequence continues at coordinate 3,772 of JAODAL010013565.1, forward strand.
ACATTTTAAAGATATATAAATTTCAAAATCCAAACAAATTATCTTATCCTGTAGAGTCCCATTTTAAAGTACTAAAGGCTCACAGCCCACTGATATAAAACACTGCAATTTTTCTTTAAATTTATAGGGTAAATGTCTATATATATCGTCCTGTGGGGAAAAAAACATAAGATACATTTACCCAACTATTCAAGATACAAAACCCTTTTACCTCGCGCTTTTTCCCCCTCCATTTTATGGGGTTCATCGGGAGGATCTCCTAGGGGCTCCACACAGGAGTCCTCCTGATGAACCCCATAATTGAAAGAGGAAAATTGCAGTGTTCATATCAGGGGAAATGTGAGCCTTTGAGAACTTTATTGGGATTTTACAGGGTAAGGATATTGTGTTTGGTTTTGAATTGTATATCTTTAAACATGACAGAAATATATATAGTTAATGTTTCTGGTGGTTGTAGGACACAAGTGATTTATTAGGGTGAGCCCAAAGACTAGGCCGTCCTTATCGGGACATTACTTGGGTCATTAGGGGTTTAGTGTGGAAAATATTTTGGACAGTGTGTATATGTATATTTAAAAAATTATTGATTGGATAACTTGAATACGAAATTTTATTTTTAGGGGTATTATTAACCCTTAAAGACCTTAACGTATCCATACGTCCAGGTCTTTGGGGGGGTTTAAAGCACCCGGCGTTTGTATATTACAGTTGGCAACCCGCAGCGTCGGCCCCCCACCCCGGTCGCTCCGGGGGGGGGGGGGGGGGTTAACCCCCTTAATTTTCGCGACGATCGGGGGGGCGCAATAACTAAGGAGACGCAGGAGGGGATGCCCCCTCCTTTTCCGGACACCCTTTGGGTCCTCAGCTCCTGCCCCCTTTACGCAGCAGGGGGAAAGGGTGCCTTTCCCGGGGTTTTCTGTGACTCACGATGCCCGGGGTGCCCTGTGGGCCATGTCGGGCATCGGACTGCATTGTCAAGGAACCGTCTACAAAAGCTATGCACTGTTCCTATTGAAAGAGGGGATCTAAAAATCTCTCATTCAAATCCCCTATGGGGAAAAAGAAAAAATGTAAAAAAAGAAAAAAAAAATTTTAAACAAAAAAAACACAAACCGAAAAATAAAAAAAAAAAACGCTACACCGCCCTTTTCCCCCTTTTCAAACGCCCCAAACGCCCCAAAAAAGACAAAAAAAAATAAAGTACCCTATTTGGTATGCCCCCGGGGCGTAACGACCCCTATAAACTTTATGTTAATTTAACCCGAGGTGAACGCCGTAAAAAAAAAAAAAAAAAAAACAATCACAAATTAAATTTTTTGTTCATCCCCCCAGACATAAAATGGAAAAAAAACGATCAAAACTCCCAGAAAGCCCAAAATTGTACCCAAATTTAAAAGTCGTTATCCCCCAAAAAAAAGTTTATAAGCTTGTATCGGGGAAAAAAAAAAATGATAGCTCTCAGAAGTGCGTGCATAAATTTGTTTTACACACAAAAAAAAATTTTCTTTTTTTTTTAAAGTGCTTCAAAATAAAAAGACTATTAAAAAAAGGGTATCGCCATATCGCGACCAAAGAGTAAAGCAAATTATCCCAATACTGCACGGTGAGCCCTGTTAAAAAAAATAAAAAACCTACTAGGATTTTCAGTTTTTCTTCACCCTGGGCCCAAAAAATGGATTTTAAAAATGTCAAAAAGCCTGGGGCCCCCAAAAAAGAAAAATAAAAACGTCAACCATCCCCCAAAAAAAAAAGTCCCCAAATGTCCCAAACAAAGAAAAATTTAAAAAATTATGGCTTCAGATATTGCGATGCAAAAACGTATTTTCCTGGTTGAAAAAAAGTGTTTTTTTTGATAAAAGCAGTAAAACATAAAAAAATTTTACAAATTGGGGATCGTGTAATCGTATTGATGCTTTTGTAAAGCTACCTGTATATAACCCTACAGTGGCTATAAAAATAAAAAAAAAACCAAAATTGCTGTTTTTTTTCAAAAAATCTAGAAAAACCTTAAAAAAAAAACTAGCATCAATGCACCCCCTAAAGGCCCCTTTAAAAACTTTAATCATCCGCAAAAAACAGCCCATCACAGTCTGCCACAGCAAAAAAAAAAAAGTTTTGGCGTAAATAGGAAAAAAAAAAAACCAATTTTTTATGAGATTTTTACGTGTAAAAAATAATAAACAGGGAAAAAAAAATTAAAATTATTCATTGTAAATTTACCGACTCCCTAGTTGTTTCACTCATTTACACTGCCGGCAATGCTGAAAATTGAAAAACTCAAAAAACAAGGAAAAAACCCAACTTCATTTTTTCCCCCATTTTCATTGCCCCCAAAGCTAAAAAAAAAAAATAGGGGAAAACCCGTGCAATCCAAAACACAGTAACCCCCCAGATGAGTCCCTGATGGGGGTTTGAATCCAAAATGGGGAGACTTTGGAAGGTTTCGCCTGTTCTGCTACTTTGGGGCTTTGCAAATGCGACTGGCCCCACCAAAAAATGCTTCCAAAACCCAAAAAAACGCTCCCCTCCCCTTTACGCCCTCCAGCGCCCCAAAAAGCAGTTTTACACCCCCTTGGGTATTGCCGAACTTGGGAAAAAATTGCTTAACAAAGTTTTGGGTTCTTTTTTTCCAGGATTCCCTTTTATTTATGAATTTTAACTAAAATTGCAGATTATTGAAAAAAATTTTTTTTTAATTTTCACAGCTTAGCTAAAAAAAATTTGTGAAAACCCTGGGGGTCTAATTTCTCAATCACCCTGGATATATTCATTAAGGGGGGAGTTTTTAATTGCGGTCTTTTAGGGTGTTTTTTTTAAATTTTAGACCCTTTGGGTGTCCCCCAAACCCGAAAGGCGCCTAAATAAATGTATTGAAAAATGAGACCCCCGAGTATAGTAGGTGCTCCTTTTCTGGGGTTATGGGTAGCCAAATAATGCACTGGGCCACATATGGGATATCCAAAAAAGGGCAGACCTGGGGGAATTGATATTAAAATTGCATTTACCTAGGTCAATTTACGTTTTTTCCAAAAAAATGGATAAATATTGAAAAAACTGAAAAAAAAAGTGAAATTTTTAAATTTCACCTCCCCTTTTCTTTAATTTTTTGTGAAAAATTGAAGGGTTGTCAAAATTTAAATTGTTGTAAATCGTAAGGGGGTTTGTTTCTCAATGGCGTCATTATGGGGTATTAACTGCGGGCCCCCCAAAACCACGTGAACTGGGTTTGGGCCCAAAAAAAAGTAATTTAAAATTTTTTGAAAATGTGAGAAATTTCTACTAAATTTTTAAGCCCCTTAAAAGTGTAAAAAAAAAAAAAAAAAAACATTTAAAAAATTACCAAAACCCCTAGGGACATTTGGAGATGCTAGTTATAATATTTTGTGGTGAATAATTACTTCTTGGAAAAAAATTTTGAAAATTTTAAAAGCAAATTTTTCCCAAAAAATTTTTTGAAATTTTGATATTTTTCACAAAAAAACAAGGATTTTATGGATAAAAAATTTTTTTACTAACTTAAAAACAAATGTGTCACGAGAAAACAAATTCTGAATCAATGGATAGGTAAAAAGTGTCAAAAAAATTATTGACAATTCAGATTTCAAAAATAGGGCTGGTCAGGAAGGTCAAAAGGCTGGGTCCCTTAAGGGGTTAAAAATTTAAAAATTTTAGAGTTTGGGGATTTTTTTAGGATTTCTATGACTGGCTTGTTTTTCCAAATATTATTAATTTTTTGATTCTGAGGAATTTTTTTTGATAAATACTGTGCTGCAATACGCCTGATTTATGCCCCCCAAAATACAGGAAAATTTATAGCTTCCTTTTAGAAATGATTATCTTCCATTTTCCCCAGCGTATAAAACGCGGCGGGGAAAAGAATTGACATGTCCTTCTTCCCAGAAAGTGAAAATCAATGGGAGCCGGATGTCAGTGCCTTAGAAGTACGTCCTTCTAAAACACCGGGCGTATTGGGAGCATGTACAGATGTGCCCAAAGGCCGTTTTTTAACATACTCTTAGGCTATGTTCACTGGCAAGATGGGGTATTTCAGCCCGTATTTGCGCCGTACTGCGCTAAATCGGGCGAATACTCCAGTCATTAGGTCATAGGGGAATTCTAGGATTATGTCTCCTCTCCCCGCTGCATAATTCGGAAAGTGACATGCCCTTTAAATTCCGGTGTATACGCGCTGTGAATATAAATTGTCTATGGGGCCGGCGGGCTTGATGGCCCGCCCCCCCCGCTCGGGGAGCACGGGTAATTGCGGCAAAATTTCGTCCACATAAGCCATGATAAGCTGTATGAACCCTCCCCTTATGTGATTACTTTCATTTGCCTAGGGCAATCTAATAAGAAAATTGAAAAAAATCATAAAAGCTAATTTACCAATTCCCCAAAATATATAGTAGTGGCACCTAACTCAAGTTTTGGGTTTAAATGGGAAACCCAAAGTTTGTACCAATTTAGTCTGGGCCCAGTGCAGTGGTAAAATCCATTTTTTTTTTAATCTGAAATATGCAACAATATGTTGTGTTTGATTTACATCTTGTGCTACTCAGGTACCCCTTTTATTTGTAAGTGCCGAAAAAGGGGTATCACATGCTCAAAGCCTTGTTCAAAGACAGACTCAACAAGAGAAGCAGAAGGAACATTTAGACTGTTCATGATACCATAGTCTCTAAGCAGGCTTCAAACCAACTTGCAGCAGCCCTGGATGAATATACTATTTTAATATATAACAAGGTGTTTGCTGGCACGCCACTAAGGCTGACATGTATGAACGGAGCTGCGCCAGAAGTTGGGTCTTTTCAGCCAAGAATAGCACATACCTGTTTGCTATATTTTAAAGGGCGCACTCCAGGTCTCACCCCACGGACTTTGTAAGTGCCTGAGGATTGGGGGGCATGCGAGAGGTGGGGGCGCATGCAACGTCGATTCTACCTTTTAAATGGTAATATGGCAAATCAGGCATTTATGGGGAAACAGGTAAACCACTTTTAAAGTGGTTTACCTGAGCCCGAAGTGTAGTAATAGCGCTTGAATGCGCATGATATATGACAAGCAGAAGTCCGGGTTCATATATTCAGGCGCATTCTACATTACTTTTATACGCAAAAAAATGGCTGGGCGCCAAAAATCATACATGTCATCCTATGTGTTGTAACAGTGACCTGCCAATTCTCAATAACAATTTAACATAACATAACATGAGGAATTTATAATTCAGATAGCTGCTGCCCTCCTTTCTAATCCTTTTGTAGTAGATCTCCTGATTCCTGGTTCCCTTTGTGTTCATCTAAAATTCCCCATACTTTAGTGTTCTGACACAACCTGCATTATCCTAGAGTAGCGGGTGAGCTGAGGAGTAAAGGGAGCCAGAGTGGTTGATCCATGGTAGAAGGATTAAAAAGTAGGATGCCATGTACTATATATACAGAATACGCATGTTACTAGAGATTTCTAAAACATAGTCAAATTACTTTTTTCTGGTCAAGACTGACCAGGGCTATGGAGATGTAAGATGTTCATGGTGCGAGTAGTTGACACAGATGCTGGATGTAGTAATGGTGATGGTGGGTGGTGTGGTGCATTGGCATAAGGGTATGTTCACACAGCGTTTTGTATATGTGGTGTGGTGCATTGGCATAAGGGTATGTTCACACAGTGTTTTGTATATGTGGTGTGGTGCATTGGCATTGGCATAAGGGTATGTTCACATGGCATTTTGAATATGTGGTGTGGTGCATTGGCATAAGAGTATGTTCGCACAGCGTTTTAAATGCATTTTTCAATCTGAAAAATGTTTCCAAAAGCGCTGCTGAAAATGCATCCAACGTACACAAAGTGAGCTGCGTGCTTGGTTGCATTTTGGCTGCAGCAGAAACATACCCTAAAGTTTTAAATAGGGTGCCTGCTGCATCAAACGGATCAAGAATTGGCATGTCAAGTCTTTGAATGGATTTGAAAGATGCATCACAAAGACGCAAGTAAACACGCATCGGTGATCACTCGTCTCAACATCGATGCGTATTTTACATTGAAAGCAATGTAAATCACACTGCACATTGTTAGATGCGTGTTTGGGTCCATTTTGGGTCGGAAACGTGCATCTAAGAAACACCATGTGAACATCTCCTAAGACACAACTTTTTAGGAATATTCAGGCTTTACCCATGGCACTTGACTTGTAGGACGTTACACTTCTTAACACAGTTCAGGCTAGTTCCAGGTTTAAAAAATGGGACGTTTTTCGTCCGAATTTTACGCGCCAGTGCCAATTCGGTGGAATACGTCCCAGTCATTAAGTAATCCCATTCTCTAGAAAAATAGGGATTACGTCCCTCCCCCCGCTGGCGAATCGCCGGGGGGGGAGAAAAGTGGCATGTCATTTCTGCGGCGTATACGCTCGCTAGTAATAATTGTCTAGGGGCCGGGCTCCCCACCGCCCCACCCCGGGGCAAACAGAAAAGCCCCAGGAAAACCTTAACTGGGAAAGCACTAGAAAGGTCAGCCAGGCAATGTGGGAAAGTTGAAAGCACAGGCAGCACAGGGGGAAGGTTAAAAAAGACGCGCGGTGCCTAATACAGTCTGCTTTGGTTTTGCAAGTATCTGCAGAAAAGCCAGAAGTAAAAGCTTTGTTCTCCCCAGACTACTTGTGTTGTTTCAAGTTATTAGCGCTGGTGCACTACACGTCCTGCACCTCTGCCCGCAATATTAAAGAACTTTAGAAGGTGGTTGCTAAAGGCATAGGGTTTCACTTAGCCACCCCCTCCATTACAAATACATAGCACATTACACAGTACAGTTCGTCTCTTCTTCAGTACGATACAACACGGGAACTCTCACACAATCGTACTTCACATTGTAAATTTTTCCCCCAACAATTTTCTTTTAAACCCTTACAATTTTCCCTCGCTCAAACCCTTCATCTTAAAGTCATCTTCGGGGCCCCTCTTGTTTCCCCCGGGGGGGGGGGGGGCACACCCCCCAAAAGACAACTGTTCAACCTACCCCCTTGGGTTCCATCGTTCTTCTCTTGCACACTACACTGTGATCCCTTACTTCCAGGAGAAGGATCCTCCCCAGCTCCCTTTTATGAGTAGGCTCTCCCTCCAGTTACTCGGCAGCTGTACTGAGCGTTTGACATGTTCTACAGCCGTTGTAGTTTCCCCAGGACTTTACTCCCTAGGTATTATCACCTTTTGCTTATATCCCCGCGCCCTCACCCTCTAGACTCTTTAGCCTCAGGGAAAAGGATCCCTCTGAGACAATCTAGGCAGGCCTACTTTATCAGGACACTCTCCTGCTCTGTCCTCTCAGGTAACACTGTGCATGAGTTATTGCGCTCTGTGTGTACCTCCTCTTTCTCTGGTATAACAGTGAGTATGGCTGGTGACTGCCCCAGCCAGTCCTATACCATCACCGGCTGATGGCAAGGAGATTCCTTTTTTATGCTGTAAATGTTTTCGGACAGGGGCTTTCAACAAGCTACACATACAGAACTCCCAAGAACTGTCTAGAAGCTGACAGGCTATAATGGTGCAATGTCTCTCAGCTCTTCTCCATGTTTGCACACTGATTGGCTGCTCCTCCACCTACACGGTCTGCCTTCGCCATTTGAACAGATTAACCCCTCACAATGCCTCTGCAATTAAATATAGCTATACATATACACACTTTTACATTTCCCATTCTTACAGACACATGGCAGTGATACTGCTGGTATGACCAAGATTGATGATCCAACTGATAACAGTCTTTAGCTTGCTGGCTAGCACCTAGGTAAGTAACTTGTATCTACATTCTGATGATAGGACACCCTTTTTTAATTTCTTTTTCTCTCCAACTTCGACTTATTCTGATAGTTCCTTTCCTTAGGAACAAGGGAATATTGTTTTCCAACACAATCTCCATCAGACCCATACCGATGAGGTCCCACGGCATTACATGGAGTCAGAGCCGTCTTTTCCATTGGGCAGGATAAGCGGCTGCCCAGAGGTCCCATGAGCATAGGGGGCCTGCCGAGGCAGACTCCTGCTCTGCCCATTGAAATCAGGTGTAATGTCTCCCGGATGACAGAGTAAAGAGAACGCTGTCACTGTTAATAATAGGCTTCCTACACAAGTCTCTACAAAGAACATCTTTCCTACAGTCTCTCCCCTTCCTGTTTTGATCACCGTCACAAGTTGGACCAAACAGCACATTGCTGTGTCCTTAGCCCTCCTCCTGGGCAGTGCCGTTCCCAGCCCCGCCACCCCCGTAAAAAAGCCTGTTTAAGGAGGTTTTTTGGGAAACCCCCGGTTTTTTTCAGACTTAAGTGACTCAAGGTCCTCCGCAAGGCCAAAGTCAATGGGGTATGTGAAATTAAAACATACTAAAAAACCCACATTTATACAAACACATACAATCTCTTATCTTAAACTGGGCTACTGTTTTTCTGGGCTTGTAGTTCCCCAGCATGCTAATTTTTTGATAAGGCACGAAAAAAAAGAACACTTTCCATTTTTTTTGACACGGGTTATGACTTGTTTGGTAACCACCTACACACACACTACTACCCTATAGAAAAAAAATCATGGGGGTTTTTGTGTGCATATAAGTTTGGACTTGTATTTCCAAGCAGCTGCCAAAGGGAAAATAAAGGGCCCATGTAAAAAAATGTTAGGTAAAAAAACTCACTTTGTTCCCATACAAAACCTTTTCTTTTAATAGTGCTCTGAAAAAATAAAGGGGGGCGTTCAGTTTAGTTGCATTGCAACAAAGCGGTTTTAGCCCAGACATTTTTCTACGTGGCCCTAAATGTCCCAATGTAGTGTCGCCCAGTCGATTAAAAAAAATTAAATCCCCCACAAAAATAAGCCCTACCCCTTTTTTTTTGAAAATGAAAATAATAAAAAGCCCTGTCTTATTTTGGAAAAAACGAAAAAGGGCCCGTGTTCACAGGCTTTTTCCCCGACGGATTTGTGGCTCCCGGGCCCCATGACAATGCATTATTACGGCGCTACGCCCGTAAATAATGTGCTTCCTTTCCCCCCCCCCCCCGGGGGATTCCGGCGGGGGGGAGCGACGGATTCCACTGTTCTCTAGAGAGCAGTGGGTTACCCTAATTTCTGCCCGGATTGGCGCCTACTGCAGCGCAAATCCGGGGCGGAGTACGGCGCCAAACCCCGCCAAAAAAAGCCTGTGAACGAGGCCAAAAATGCCCTTTGAACTTCTTCACCTAAAAAGGGAGGGATTTAAATGATTTAAAAACAAATTTTGCTGAATTTTTCCCAAGAAAATAAAATTGTATTTTTTTTATAAATGTTATTTTTTAAGAATTTAATGTAAGGTTTTTAAATTTTATATATTGTTATTTTTTCACTGTACACACAACATAACCTGCAAAGGGGTTCACAATTTGTTTGTGAAATTTTACTGTTTTTTAAAAATGACGTCTCCTTTCTAAATGTAAGACTTATATCTACATAGTCGAATTTTTAATCTCCAAATTATTTTTAATAATTTTTCAAAATAATTTCTTTTTTTATAATTTTTTTATAAAATTTAATTAAAATAGATAAACATTCCTTAAAATCTTAGTTACATTAGAATTATATAAACCAGGCTATGTTTTACCACAGTTTATACTCAAACTTCTGAGAAAAATGATTTAAGGGCTGTTCCCACTGAAATTACATCTAATCTAAATGACATCAATCTAAAACTGAACAGCAGAAATTTTATGAGCAAAATAGCTTTGGAAAAAGGATTCTTATTAGATTTTCTTCTCAAAGAGGCTAGCTGAAACAGCAAGTAAGAATTAAAGGAGCCTAGAATAGAAGACCTACGTTTACATAACCATAAAATAAGTCTCTTGCTGAACTCAACGCTCTCACACTCTCTCATACTGGGCACTGGAAGTTCAACATGACACCCCATGGCAAAGAACTCTCTGAGGATCTGAAAAAAATAATTTTTACTCTACATAAAAATGACCTAGGCTATAAGAAGATTACCAACACCCTGAAACTGAGCTGCAGCACGGTGGCCCAAACCATACAGTGGTTTAAGAAGACAGGTTCCAGCCAGAACAGGCCTTACCATGGTTGACCAAAGAAGTTGAGTACACAAAGAAGAGATTATCTTTTCAAAATAGACATATGAGTACTGCCAGCATTGTTGCAGAGGTAAAAGGGGTGGGTGGTCAGCCTGTCAGTGCTTACACCATACGCCGCACACTGCATCAAATTAGTCTGTATGGCTGTCATCCCAAAAGAAAGCTTCTTCTAAAGATGATGCACAAGAAAGCCCACAAACAGTTTGCTGAAGATAAGTATATGGACTTGGATTACTGGAACCATTTCAGGTGGTCTCATGAGACCAAAATAAACTTATTTGGTTTAGATGTCAATCGTGTGTGGCGACAACCAGGTGAGGAGTACAAAGGCACGTGTGTCTTGCCTACAGTCAAACATGGTGGTGGGAGTGTCATGGTTTGGGGCTGCATGAGTGCTGCCGGCTGTGGGAAGCTATAGTTCATTGAGGAAACCATGAATGCCAACACTTACTGTGACATACGGATGAAGCAGAACATGATCCCCTCCCTTCGGAAACTTGGCTGCAGGGCAGTATTCAAACATGATAACCCCAAGCACACCTCCAAGATGACCACTGTCTTGCTAAAGAAAATTATTGTAAAGGTGCTTGACTGGCCTCGCATTTCTCAAGACTTAAACCATATTGAGCATCTGTGTGGCATCCTAAAATGGAAATTGGAGGAGTGAAAGGTCTCTAACATCCACTAGCTCCGTAATGTCATCATAGAGGAGTGAAAGAGGCTGCAACCTGTGAAGCTCTGGTGAACTCCATGCCCAAGAGAGTTAAGGCAGTGCTGGAAAATAATGGTGGCCACACAAAATATTAACACTTTGGACACAATTTGTCCATTTTCACTTAGGGGTGTATTCACTTTTGTTGTCAGCGGTTTAGACATTGATAGCTGTGTGTTGAGTTATTTTGAGGGCAAACCAAATTTATACAAGCTGTACACTGACTACTTTACAATGTATCAAAGTGTCATCTCTTAGTGTTGTCCCTTGAAAAGATATAATGCATTATTTAAAAAAAATGTGAGGAGTGTTACTTTTGTGACATACTATATTTTAAATTATGGTTTACTACTTTAAAAAAACAACTTAGTTTTTTAATTTTGCTCTGCATCACTATTTTCTATGACTAATAACTTTTTTTGTTGTTGATGGAGCTGTGTGAGAGCTTGTTTTTTGTTGGGTAAGCTATTATTTTTAATTAATTCTACCTTTGAGTACATAGTGTATGATTTGGTTATCACTTTTTATTTTATTTTTATAGGGAGCAGGGATAACCAACAAAATGTAACCTTTTGTGGTATCTTTATTGTTCAAGAAAGTTTGATTACAGTGCCAAATCAATATAGTTATTTTATCTTACTGCTTTGGCTCCAAAACTGCATTTTTTGTATCAAAAATAATTTGTGACTGTATTCTAACCCTTTTATTTTCCGTTGGCAAAGCTGTTCATGGTCAATTTTTTGACATATTAAACAGTTTTAAAATAATAATTTTTTTTCTTTGAAACAGGTTCTTTTTTTGCCTTTAATTTAATGAACATACCTCCTCTTTGATGGGGGGTTTCTTTATTTTTCCTTTTTTACACACTTTTGAATAACCATACTCTCTGTAACTAAGAAATAACAGAAATAGAGCTATACAGTGACCAATAGAGTTAATACAATTAAAGACCTTATTATTTATCTTATTTTATATATTTTCATATTTTAGGTTCTTCAGAGTAGCAAATCTTTCACTGGTATATTCTTTGCATTTTGTCAACCAACTACACAAGCCTCTAGAAATGCTTTTCCAACAATTTTGAAGTAGTTCCCATGTTTACTGTGCATTTGTTAGATTGTTAGATGTTTTTTCTTGCTCAGTCCCTGTGTTGTGGGTCGTTATCCTGTTAGAAAACAAATGATTGCCCAACTTACCATAATCAGATGAGAGGCATGTGACTTCGGAATGCTGTTGAAGCCATGTTCATTAAGTGTAACTCATAGTTACACAGTTTGATTAGCATATAAGATGCTGAAGGTGAGTTCACCTAAGTTTGATGGTGAAAAATATTCTGATAGTGATTGTAATCAAGCCTTAATTCCAAACACCAATGAAATATATACAGCAGTAAATTTTGGAAATTAATACGTATATAATAAAATATAATTTTTATTTCTATATTTAAAAAAGAGTCCCAAATCTAAGAATAAACTTTAGCTCAGAGCTGCTCTCAGGATATACCAGAGTATCCTGCTTATGCCTATCAACTATAGTTTTAGTCCATATGAAGTATATTAGTACCAAGTGATATATATTTAGTTAGATAGGGTCCAACCAGATTCTGACGTGTCGATTGTGGCATGGAGATACCATGAATGCGGTGGCTATCCCTATATATGCCCTATTAGGGGAACTATTACACCCTTATTGCCTGTCTCACGGAGCTCACACACTGACAAGGGCGACCCCGTCCAGAGCCTAGCCCTGTTAAATCTGACCCTTATAATGCCCTAGCATAATGATACAGTCACACTGGGAGCCACATGTGGTACCAGTGATATCGTAGCATTAGAACCTCTCAAATGAAAACCATGTCAATAGCAATTAACACCAGATTAGAAGCCATAATATTAAGTCATTAAATTAACAGGATGTTTCAGATCTCCTATGTTACCTTATGTAAGTGCAGTATAGGATAAAGGATGAGGTGTCTGAACTTCAGGGATATAAACAAAAAATGCATATACACTGCTTTTTATGTTAAAGATCTTGGAAAAACAAGTCACCTTGCAATATGTGTCCATTAACAGTGTCCTACCTATTCCTAGACATCCCCTTTTGTATGGGCGATCTCTTAATCTTTCCTGATAGGCTGCCATCACTGGTCCCTATAGCTACAGACCTAGTTTCTTCAGCAGCTTGTCACTGCAGGCCATTAGTAGCAAGTAGAAGCCAATAAACACACCCCTGAATCCAAAAACTAAACCGAGAAAACAGGACTGAGGTAAGATGAATCGATGTGGTGAGACAACCCCTTTAATCACCACCCTTTGTTTTCTATCATAGATCAGTTACTTACCCACTTTCTCTAGTCCAAGCTTTCTCATTCTACATACTAACCTTTTATGTGGCACAGTATCAAATGCTTTACAAAAATCTAGATATATGACATCCAATGCCTCAACCCGATCCAGTCTAGCACTAACTTCCTCATAGAAGCTGATTAAATAAATTTGACAGGACCAATCCTTCATAAACCCTTGCTGGAATGGAGTTTTACATTTATTTTCAGTGAGATACTACAGTATAGCATCTCGTTGAAAACCGTCAAACAATTTACCTACAACAGAGGTTAAACTTACCAACCTATAGTTCAAGGATTATTTTTTTACCCCTTTTTCAATATTGGCACCACCTTTGCTATGCGCCAATCCTTTTGAACATACCCTGCTACAACACAGTCCATTACATAACTCAATTCCCTTAGAACACGGGGGTGTATACCATCAGAACCTGATGATTTGTCTATTTTAATATTTTTAAGGCTGTGCTGCACTTCTTCCTTGGTTAAACAATTAAGGTGGAGTATACCTCATCCCTCTGCACATCAACAGGAATGTAATTTTCCTCAGTAAATACGGTGGAGAACAAATTTTTAATAGATGTGTTTCTCCTCATTGTGCTCTACAATACCTCCCTCACTACTTTTCAAAGGGCCAACATGTTCAGTTTTAAACTTTTTACTATTTATATAGTTAAAAAATATTTTGAGGTTAATTTTATTTTCTTTGGCAATATGCCTGTCTGCCTCCAGCTTTGCTGTGTTTATCAATATTTTACAAATTTTGGTTTATGCTCTCATGCCCTGTTAAGTGCTTAAAATGTTTTTTTTTGTTATTTATTGCCTCCTTTACATCTGATTGATCACACTGGTTTTTTCCCTTTTTAATGGGTTTTATTTGCCATAGCTCATACAGCCTCTCACAGTTATGCTTAAGTGTTTTTAAAAATTCCCATTTATATCTGTTCTGATTTTTGTAGACTATGTCCATCAATGTGTTTAATCCTGTCTAAGGAAATTAAATTAGCCTTCTGAAATTCCAGTTTTCGGTTTTGCATTGCTATGTGTCAGTCTGCTGCCCATATTAAACCACAGCTTTGATTGTTGGTGCAATGATTTTTATGGCTTATCGGGATCCAACTTCCTGAGTCTACTTCTCTTCTGTGCACCCAGTCTGTGTACATTGACCTACAGCTTGATCCTTGTTTTCAACACAGCATGCGTGACCAGATTTCATACTAAGACAATTGGCAGTTTTTCACTATGACATGAAATCAGAATACCCTTATCGTTTTGTCAAATTAGGATTCCCAAAATTTTTATTATTTTCCACATGAAAGAATCAATTGAGAGAGAGAGATTTTATAAGGAATTTATTATTTCTGCACTTCAAATGTTTCATACATTTCATTAGTATTTCGGTTATTGTCCCTTAATTGTATGATTGGTTCATAGTTTGGTATCCTTCACAAGCTTGTACAATAGTTTGGCCCATTCTTCTGGAGAACAGGTTTACACTATGAGCAATATTGTAGGTCGCCTGTTGCACCTGTTTTTCAGCTTTGCCCATAAATTTTCAATGATAAGCTCAGGGCTTTTGATGGCACATCACAAACATTGACTTGGTAATCCTAAGCCACTTGTCCAGTTATGCAGGTGTGCTTCAGGACATAGTCCATTTCAAGACCTATTTCACTCCAAGTCTTTAATTCACTGGTTGATGTCTGATAATATTGCTCAGTATTCACATAATTTCTTTCTCAGAACATCATTTGTGAAGTGGCAATCCCTCCGCCGCAAAACAACCCAACATGTGCTGCCACCCGGTTCACAGTGTGGTAGTGTTCTTAGCTTCCAAATCTTCTCCTTTTTTCCTCAAATGTATTGGTCAATAGGCCACATATTCTATTTTAGTTTCTTCAGACACAGAAGTCTCCAAAAAGTATGGTTCTTTGTTCCTGTGTGCATTTCCAACATAATCTTGTTTATTATTTATAATATTTTTATTGTATTTTTTCCTTTATTGTGTTTGAAACCGAAGAATCATTGCCCATATACTAGTGAGAGTTGTAAACGACCCATTAGGTGTAAATAGGCATGGAAAATTAAGGCAATACAGCTTACATCCATCGCACAATACTGTGTACAAAATTGAACCGATCCTAAAACACTTTATGAACCTTACATGATCTGAACTGAACCTAATAGGCAAGACAAGAACAAATGGGACGGGGGGGACACATAAGATAGCTTGGAAGAGGGGCCCTGGGAGACCACCTCTACCTCCGGTATAACATCAGATATCATTAGTTAAAGCATAAATATCCCAAGATAACTAAATTTGAGTGAACAAAATCAAGCTTGTTATGTACAGAAGCTGTAAGGTACTCCATGTTCCTAATATCTCTCATTCGCCCATATAGCTCAGAGAGGTCCGGTGCCCTCTTGCTTTTCCAATGGGCCGATACTAGGCAGCGAGCTGCCGTGAGAACATGCAACATTAGTTTAAGCGAACATTTCGGGAGCCTAGTTGAAAATAGATTGAAAAGAAAACATATTGGGTCCATTGGCATGAGGATACCTAACATATCATTAATGAACATCTTAACCGCTGTCCAAAAAGTTTGAATCGAATGACATTCCCAGAAGATGTGGTAGATACTACCTCCCTGTATGTCACATCGCCAGCACCTGTCTGGAATTGTCGGGTTTAATTTGTGCAGCAAGGAGGGAGTATGGTACCAGCACATTAAGATTTTATATATGTTTTCTTTGTACGTTGTGCATTGAGAGGTCTGCAAAGCCCGTTTCCAGATAAGGTCCCATTCTTCTGTTGAGATGTCTCTACCTAGCATTGCTTCCCATTTTGACATATACGTATGTTTTGGCGCTTCATCTGGAAAGGGGTTCAACAGAATAGTATAGATTCCTGATATTAGCCCCCTAATAGAAGAGTTTAGCCTGCATAGCTTCTCGAACTGAGTAGGGGCAGAGACAGTCCTTGAATGCAAGATACAAGACATGTAATGAGCAATTTGCATATATGTAAAGTAGCAACTGGTAGGCAACGCGTGCTCTGTCTGAAGTGTTTGAAAGGGTTTAAGGCGCTTAGTTCTATGATCTACTATGTCGGCAAAGGGGAAAAGACCCTTGTTAAACCACCACCTCATGGCCTGACCCCCATACCCTCCAGGAATGATGGGTTAAACAAAAAGCAAGTCATGGCCGACGACGAAGAACATAATCCAAATTTACTTCCACATCGAAGCCATACTTCTCTCGTGAGGGCCATTGGGCCAAGCAAAGCCTATCCATCTGCATGTGCGAGTGGGTAGGAGCTAGCCATCTCTCATTTCAACCATACGAATAGGCTACAGGTAGGCATCGCGGGTTAAGCCGCAGCGGGATGCCCAGTAATTACCTAGAAGCTCAATGGCACGAGACCCCGTTCTATTCCATTTAATTGAGACATTGATACATTTGTGTCAAGCATTATTGCCCGTTTAAATACAGGGATGTCAGCCGATTAAAGGGAAGGGTAGTTCCTGGCACCCGCTGGGTAAAGTTTTCGAAAAGATAAATAATTTGGGCAATTAGGGAATTTAAACGCTGAGATGGGCCCGAATAGCGATAACGGAAGCCCCATCCACTTAGCCATGGTCTGTCTGATTTCTTGGAAACCCACAGGGAAGTTATGTCTATATAAGGATGCGTAAGACATTGTTAAATGTACTCCCAAATATTTGATATATGAGGTTTTCCAACTATAGGGGAAGTTGGCCATCAGAGAATTCACGATTTGTTTGGGCATGTTTATTGGTAGCGCTTCCGTTTTTTGCAGTGTTAATTTTATAGCCTGAGATGGTGCAAAACTCATTAAGCAATCTATGTAGGTTATGAAGGGATATATGTGGTGTTGTTAATGTCAGTAAGATATCATCCGCAAAGAGAGACAACTTAAATTCCCTCTCCCGCAGAGAAACCCTGTGGATGCTCGGGTTAAGGCGGACAGCGGAGGCAAGAGGTTCCACACACAAAGCAAAAATCAATGGCGAAAGAGGACATCCCTGTCTAGTGCCATTTAGGATGGAGATCATTGGAGACATATTGTGTGGCAAGCGGATTGTTGCCGTCGGTTTAGAATACAAGGCTTTCAGCGCCTGAAGGAAGGGGCCGCCCATTCCAAAGGTTTATAGCACTGCGAACATGTAGGCCCAACCGTTGCAGTCAAATGCCTTCTTGGCATCAAGGCTCAATGCTAAGGCTGATTGATTAGATTTATTGACCACATCGATCAGGTCCACCGTCCTCCGGGTATTGTCTCCCCCCTGGCGATTCAAGATAAAACCCACCTGGTCTTTATGGATAAGTCTTTGCAGGAGTACTGAGAGTCTATTAGCTAGTAATTTGGTGAAGAGCTTTGAGTCCGCATTAAGCAGCGCTATGGGTCTGTAATTTGAGACATCCATAGGATCTTTATTTGGTTTAGGCAGAAGGGTGATATAAGAATGTAAAAAGGTAGAGGACAACTCCCCCCCTTCCATCACATAGTTATAAAGCTTTAGCAAGTACGGTGATAGTTCTGGGCTAAAAACCTGATAGTAAAGGTAAGTTAGACCGTCTGGCTCTGGGGCTTTGCCATTGGGCATAGATTTCAAAGCTGCTTCCAACTCCTCCATTGAGATCGGAGCGTTAAGTGAGTCCCTAGCTTCAGAGGAGAGGCACGCATGATTTTAAAAATTTACCTAGGATCTGAGACTGAGTATCTGAGTCCTTCGGGAGGGAGTCTGGGAGAGAGTATAACCCAGAAAAGTATTTGAAAAATAGCTGGGCTATCACCTGTGGGTCGTAAGTCACCTGTCCCTTCGGATCCCGCAAAGCATACGGTGCTCTACTGGATGCGTCCTCCCTCAACTGTTTAGCCAAGAGCATGTGAGCCTTATTCCCCCACTCATAGTATCTCCTCCGTGAATACACTAGCATTTTCTCCACTTTGCCTATGGCCAAGGTCTTCAATTGTGCCCTAAGGTTCACTATTTTTTCTCAACATGGATTTAGACGGGTGGTTGGCCAACGCAGATTCTAGGGATGACAGCTCGCGCTGGAGGATCTCGCTCTGTAGCTTAGCATTCCTCTTATTCTTGAACCTATGGAGATGCAGGAACCCCGTATGACGGATTTGTGAGCTTCCCAGAGCGTGAGAGAGGAAGAGACTGACCCTTCATTAATAGAGAAATACTCCCTAATATGGGATCTAATTTCCTCCCTATTTTGGGGTTTTTTAATCAAACTCTCGTTCAAGCGCCAATGACAATTGTGTATTGGGGTGTTGTCTGCCTTAAGTGTTAGAAATATAGGGGCGTGATCTGACCAGGTGATTTGTCCCACCTCTGCCTCCGCCATCCGCCTCAAGGCCGGCACATTGCCAAAAAAACAATCAATTCGGGAGTGTGTACCGTGCGGGGCAGAGAAAGAAGTATACGATCGCGCTGTGGGATGGGCTATTTTCCACAAATCGAACAGAGAGTGCCTCCTAACCAGCTGTCTAAACTCCCTGGAAAGGCGTGCAGTCTGGTCTGCTTTTTGACGTTTGGTTACATATAGTTTGTCCACCACTTCAGAAATGCCACATTAAAGTCTCCTCCCACCAGCAACAACGTAGAGGGGAATCTACTTAATTTAGAGAGAACTCGCTTTAAGAACTTATTTTGGGATTGGTTGGGCGCATAAATATTACATAATGTTAAAGTAGTGCCCTTATAGTCTCCCTTGAGAATAATAAAACATCCCTGGTCATCTACCTGAGTATCTGTGACTTGAAAGGGGCATGACCTAGAGAGCAAAATTGCCACACCTGCCTTTTTCTTAGCTTGGGAGGATACATAGGAAATGGGGTATTGATTCTTGGCGAAGGCAAAGTTGCCCTCTTTGTTAAAGTGCGTTTCTTGGAGAAACACTATTTCTGCCTGAGCTGTGCGCATTTCAGACAATAGCAACCGCCTTTTAACATTGGAGTTAATACCTTTTACATAGATTATCGACTCTTGTTGCTATACTTTTGAGGTCTGCTTTCATTTCTGCGATTTCCAAACGGAATGTCTCTTTTAATTCCAACACCAATGCCTTAAAATAATTTTTAGTTGTCAGATGATCGGTGTAGGATTTCCAATCCTGCATTGGTATAGATGAAGGCATATCTCGCTCTTGCGGATCGAGCAATGATTCAGAGGAAGAGCGCCAACCACTATCTGATGGTTGTCGTGACTGGGACTGATTAGAACGATCCGCCATTACATCCACCGGTGCCGACCAGGCGTGATCGTTATAGCCAGAGGTGTTCCCGGACCTTTTATAAGCCCCCGGAGTCCGTTGTGATTTAGGTGGTTTAAATGGCATTAGTCCCGGGAGAGAGCTGGAGAGCTTACCAGGTGGATCAGGGCTCAGTGGGCTGCTGCTGTTGTGCCTAGCTGAATCGGGCAGAGACTGCCGAGAGATTGTACTTAGTGATTGATCTGTGCCTGGGCTGAGCAGGTTTAATCTTGCTTTTATATGTTTCTTTTGGAGTAATGGTTTCTTCCTGGCAGAATGGCCTTTCAGCCCATGTTGATACAATACTCGTTTCACTGTGGATAATGACACAATCTTACCAGCTTCCGCCAGTATTTTCACAAGGTCTTTTGCTTTTGTTCTTGGATTGATATACATATGTTGGACCAAAACACATTAATCTCTGAGACACAGAACCCGTCTCATTCCTGGCTGGACATTCCCATCTTGTTTGTACTAGCATATAATTGTTTGTACAGATAAACGAGGCACCTTCAGGTATCTGGAAATTGCACCCAAGGATGATCCCGACTTGCGCAATTCCACAATTCTCTTCCTGATATCTTGGCTGGTTTCCTTACACTTTCCCATGATGTTACACACAGAAGCAGTGTGTTTCTGGTGTGCATTAAAATACATCCAAAGATGTTTCCAAAGGCATAGTAATCCTAGTGTATGTAAATTTTTGACTTTGCAGAAAGTAATAAAAATGCCTTAAAAATCAGGCGGCTCTCCGGGATTTTCAACTCCCCCTGTCAATGTATGAGGCCATTATCCTAGTTCTTCCCAAACCTGGTAAGGACCCTGTCTTTCAGAGTCATACTGACCCATCTCCTTAATTCAGACTGACATTAAGATTTTGGCCAAACTATTGGCTCGGCATCTGAATAAGGTTATTTTATCGATTATACATGCAGATCAAACAGGGTTCGTGCCCGGGAAGTCGACGGCGCTGAATTTAGGGAGATTGTTCACTAATTTATAGGCCACACACCATGAAGTGGGCTTGAGGATTGTAGTATCCCTAGAGGCAGCCAAAGCTTTTGACTGCATTGAATGGTCGTATCTATGCCTCACATTGGAGAGATTCGGTTTTGGACCCTCTTTTATAAGTTGGGTGCGGTTTCTTTACGGGGAACCGGTTTCCAGGGTAACAGTTAATGGGTGGGTTTCGGAGCTGTTTAAACTGCATTGTGGAATGAAGCAGGGATGCCCCATTTCCCCCCTGCTCTTTGCCATAGCGGTGGAGCCCTTGATTGTCAAGGTACGATCGGGTGCTTGTATTAGAGGCCTATCTGCTTCTTCTATTTGTGAAAAAATCAGCCTATATGCTGATGACACCCTGTTGTATCTGTCCGACCCGGATGACTCTTTGGATTCCACCTTGGCGGTAGTTGGGGAGTTCGGGTCATTCTCGGGGATTGCGATTAATTGGGAGAAATCTAAAGTCCTGCCGATTGACCTATCGGTCCCCACAGCAAATGTTGTGGCATCTCCTTTGGTTTGGGCCTCTTCTATTACCTATCTGGGGATACAGGTGTCTAGATGAGTTAAGGAATTTTAAATGTTGAATATTACTCCCCTCCGTGAGTTCTTACAAAACAAAATTAATAATTGGAATAAATTATGTATCTCCACGGCGGCGCGTATTAGCCTGGTCAAGTTGACACTCTTGCCAAAAATACTATACGTTCTTCAGCAGGCCCCAGTGTATCTCCCGAACAGTCTGATCCATCGTTTACGGGGTCTGTTACTTTAATTTATATGGAAGGGACGCAGACATCGCGTAGTGGCAGATTGCCTAACGGCCCTTTGGGATGGTGGGGGGAGCGTTTTTCCAGATATCAGCTTATACTATTTAGAAGGTCAGATGTCGCATTTAGCGAGGTGGGGGTCTGCTGAACAGCTTAGGGTTCAAGCCTTGATTGTCTCCCCTTTCAGTTAAAGGTATCTGTACCCCTTGCAGCTCTTGTTCTGTGGCATGGCTTTCGCGGATGGCAGGCTGTGTGACTTCCCGATTCTGAGACAGGCCCTTATAGTTTGGCAAAAAGTGCGCTCGCTTTACTATTCTGAGGGTATTCACCTGTTTTCCCCAGTATGGCATTGCAAACTTTTTCCGGAGCTGCTTAATATGTCCCGGGAAGTTAATGGGAGTACTCGAGGGGTGTGGTATATCTCTCACTTGTACCAGTACAGGGTTCAGACCATTTCCTGAATTACAGGCTGAATTTGGTCTCCCCTCTTCACAACTATTTACTTATCTCAGGGTAAAACATGCAGTTACTTCCCAGCTAGGTCTAACGGAAGTGGTGTTTAACAAAGTCTCCTTCCCTCGCTTGCTTCTTCACCCCCTCCCCCTCCCCGACTACCCATGTGATTTCCCATTTGTATGCACTCCTCTCTGCGCAAAGCAGGGAGGGTCGCTTAGCGAATTTCAGGGAAAGGTGGGAGACGGATCTGGGCCCGGTGACAGATAATTAATGGGAATCACGTATAGCCTCACCCAAGTTGGTTTCGTCTAACCTTAACACAAATGTCTTTTTATATCCCACAGGTACTATTATACTACATCTGGATTAAGTAAGTTCAGACATGGATATGTGGACGAATGTCCAAAGTGCTACTTAACTTCCGGAACCTTCCTGCACCTAATATGGTCCTGTCCGAAGGTATTGGGTTTTTTGGTCCCAGGTCATCCAATTTCTGAATGATAGAATGGGGTGCCCAGTCCCTCTTACCCCAACGGCGTATTTGTTTGGACCCGAGCCGGATAGCCTGGGTCCTCGCTCAAAATACATCTTTGCAACTGAAGTTCTTTACTATGCAAGGAAGGCTATTGCGCGTACGTGGGTGGCTGCTAGATCTCCTTCAGTGGCTGAGTGAATGGGGCTAATCAATGGCATGCTACCACATCAGAAGTGGCTATATCGGCGTAGAAACAAAGTGGGTAACTTTGATAAGATCTGGGGACGGTGGTGGAGCTCCTCTGGCACAGTTGGTCTCTCCGGGGCCCTAGATTATGGATCTCCTGCAAGTCCTTCAGATGTGGCCGTCCCGGGCATGGTTCTATACTCTTCCTTTTCTCCTGGGTAACCTGCACAAGGATGTTGTATGCTTATACCTTCTAGATTTCCTTGCCGTTCCAGTGGTTTGAATCTAGCTCACTGGAACAAATAGAACAGTAGCAATATTATGCATTTGCACTTTTCTATGTTGTTAATTATTCCCTGGCTTGTTGCAGGGAAGTTAGGTTTAGTCTGTACTAGTGATGAGCGATTGTGTCAACTATCGTTATCGATTCGATAGTCGATATCGGCAATTATCATGACGATATCCGATAGTCGATAACAGATTATCAGCGATGACCATTAAAGTGTATGGGAGAGGAACAACACCTTCATTCTTACAAACAGGGCTGGAGAAGCTGCAATTAACATCCACAAAAGTAAACTGCATACGTGCTACATCTTAGGCAAGACAATTAGGCAACAAGAGTCACAGAAAGAAACTGACAGACTATTCACTATCCCTGTCTTGTACCACAACATGATCCTTAAACCTGCATGACCCACAAATTAAAAAGTGCCAGAAGGCAGTATTATTTGAACCATCATTTTACTTGAACTGGACATTTACTATCCCTGTCCTGGAATGCAGCATGACCCTTAAACCTGTCTGACCCACAGATTAAAAAGTGCCGGAAAAAGGAGCCTTTCAACCACCATTTTAGTTGAACTGGACATTGACTATGCTTGTCCTGGACCGCAGCATGAACCTTAAATCCCCTGACCCACAGATTGAAAAGTGCTGGAAAAAGAAGTCTTTCAACCACCATTTTAGTTGAACTGGACATTGACTATACCTGTCCTGGACCACAGCATGACCCTTAAATCTAGAACTAAAAAAAGAATCCTCTATGAGTAAATATAAAAATAAAAATTTAAATAAAAGCCAATTTGAAGTGATTTTAGAATTAAGGAATAATACAGATCTTTTGATAAGACCGGCAGACAAGGGGGGTGGTATTATGCTTATGAATGGGGGGTTATATGAAAAATTGAAATTTGAAATTCTTAAAGATGAAAAAACATATAGACCATTAAGTACAGACCCCACACAAGTTTTCCAACAAAAATTAAAAAAGGTACTAGATGAAGAAGTGGTTAGAGGGGTAATTACAAAAGAAACAGCTGAAAAATTATTTGTCAAACATCCCATAACCCCCATATTCCACTCTTTCCCAAAAGTACATAAGGAATGTTTCCCTCCCCCCCTGCGTCCCAGTGTTGCAGGCATCGGCTCATTGGGAGAGCCGTTGAGCTCATGGATAGACTCTATCTTACAACCTTTAGTTAAACATCTACCTGGTCTTATAAAAGATACAAAGAGTCTCGTGTCTATTATGTCACAAGCAAGATGGGATTCTTCTTGCTCGTGGCTTTCCTGCGATGTTATTGCATTATATCCTTCTCTTCCCCATCATCTTTCTATTGAATATCTCAGATCCCATCTAAATTGCTTTGGGTCTTACTCAGAGGAATTTGTGGATTTTGTTATCCTATGTGTAGAATTTCTTTTGAGTCACAAAAATTTCTCATTTAATGATTAGTACTTCTTACAAGTTTGTGGAGCTTCAATGGGGGCGAGATTCTCTCCTTCCCTCGCGAACATATTTATGTCCGCGTGGGAGGAGAGATATCTCCTTACAGACTCATGTCCCTTCCTCCCCCACATCAGGTGGTATGGCCGTTATATAGACGACCTGCTCCTGGTGTGGGGGGGGGGACACAAGAACTAGCTATCCAATTTGGAAATTATATCAATCACAATAACATGAATTTACAATTCACTATCGAATGGCAAAAAACTACCATAAACTTCTTAGATGTCAAATTGGTGTCTAATGGGAATTTGATTGATGTCTTACCATATCGTAAAAATGAAGCAAAAAATTCAATTTTACACGCTAAATCGAGCCATCCAATACATGTCATCAGGGGTGTGCCATATGGTGAATTGATTAGAAATAAAAGAAATTGCTCAAATCCAGAACGTTTACTAGAATCTCAGAAAGAAGTCTGTTCCAGATTGGAACGTAGAGGATACCCGAGATGTCTACTTAATCAAGCTGTAAAAAAAGTTACAAAAATCCCCAGATCAAATCTAATGAAAAACTCAGAAAATTCTAAAAAAGAAAAGGAAGAGAGGGATTTCAGGAATATGATCACTTTTACTACTACTTACAGCCCCCAATACAAAAAGATATGCGATATTATAAAGAAATATCTTCCACTTCTTATGACTCAAGAAAATATGAGAAACATTGTTACCAAAAATGTTAAATTATTTGAGATGATCTGAGAAAATGGGTACAAAACTATACTTGGATCATTATTACTGTCATCCCAGTCTATTTATTGACTTTCATTATGCTACATATAACAAAATTCCAAAACACAATGGTAAACGATCAAAATTTATCTTATATATATGCGGACACACACAGAATGATAATTACATGTCAACAATTATGAACATATTGATGCTAGAGATCTAACTCTATATCTCTGACATCTACAAGACAATAGAATCAATTTCTCAAATACCTCTTACACATAAACTGTAATCACATGATATGTCATTAATCACTATATTATATCGTGTGTTGAATGAATCATTTCATACGTGGGTCTTCACTTACTAAACCTCGCTAAAATACTTCGTATTTCGCAGTACCATTTGTCCGATCACTACATCAAAACCTATGCTCAAAGTTGGGATTTCAATGGCACTTCGATCATCTTTTATAGAGAAATCTATAGAGGAATATACTCATCTCTAATTTTATACTCAGGTATACAGGGTATAGAGAAAGTCAGTAAACCACAAAGAGTCAGGTTGCGGAGACCATTAGGGAAAAAGCTACTTCATGCCATGAAGATCTGTCCTGGTGATTTATAGATTATGGGTACATAGATGTCTCTTATCGGGTTAAAACAAAAACTAATGTTACTTTTGTTATGTACTATTATCAATCGCTATAACCATTTATTTTCCTATAGACATATCCTAGTCTTTCTCTTGGATTTTATATGTGTCTATACCTTGCTATGTATATGATAAGGTCTTTAATATCCATCATTTATAACTTTGCACTTTACGTCATTTGTATTTCGATATCACTATGATCAGGTGCATATAAACCAGTGATTAGAACATATTATATGAGGCGATAGAGCATGTTTCTGTATTCTCTCTTCTGACAATGTATTAAGAGATTATAATCAAACGAAAAACTGCGTCGTACAAGTATGCGACTTTTATCCTATTGGATACCATATAGCATTAGTCTTTTTAATGGATTTTCAATAAAATATAGTGGAACGTCTTTAAACTAACTTATTGGAGTCCTGTGATCGCTGGACGTTTTTTTACTCCTTAAACTACATTGACCCACATGATTAAAAACTGCCGGAAAAAAGGAAGTCTTTAACCATCCAATTATTAGTTAGATACTGGACATTATGACTAATACCTTGACCATAGGTCTCGCAGCATGACTCTATTAAACCTGATCATGAACCATTCTAGAATTATTACAAAAGTGGTCGAAAACGAGTATCTTATCTTCAACCAACCATTTTCTTAGATACTGGACTAATCTAGATCTTTATGCTTGTCTCATGTATACCTGCAGTGCATGAACTCCCTTTAAATCTACAAAACCCACAGATTATAAAAAGTGCCGGAAAAAGAGTCTTTTCAACCACCATTTATTAGTTAATGGACATTGACTATGCTTGTTCCTGGACCGCAGCAGACCCAATAAGCCTGTCTGACACCACAAGCATTAAAAAAAACTCGTCTGCCTGGGAAAAAAGAAATCTTCAAACCACTTATTATCCAGGTTATGAAACTGGACTATTGACTATACCTATGTCCCTGGGCGAAAGCAATGAAGCCCCAAAACCTTGCATGTACCCCCAGATATAAAAAGAGGTGCCGGAAAATAGGAGTCTCATGAACCACCATTATATTTTAGTTATGAACTGGACAATATAAATATACCAGTCCCTTGGTACATGCAGTATAATGACCTATTAAAACCTGTCTGAGCCCCATCAAATTAAAAAGACTACCTACTCGAGGAAAAAGTAGAGTCTTCAACACTCATCTAATAGTTGAACTGGACAATTGACTAATGCCTGTCCTGGACCACAGCATGCAGTATGCTATTAACACCACTAAAGATCAACAGATTGGCGACTGCTGTTTACGTTACTTCTACTACTGAGATTCACTCTATTCACTCTGACCAACGTCTGACAGGCTATGGACTGACATCAACCGGAAGAGATATTATCGCTGTGGCTTCTGCGTGTTGTATCGCCAGCACTTGGAAGGAGCATCTTCACTCTGAGAAACCTTTCTCATCCCCACCCGTCCTACACCTCCTCTTGCTTGCTTACCACTCTCGTTTCGCTCCATGTGTTCAGAAAGATAAAAATTAAAAAAGGATATGGAAGAGTTTTTAAAATACTCTACAGTACTCTATATTTAAAAAGAATCGGCAATACCACAGCAATTCTAAATCTCCTCTTAATATCCCCAACAGGCCTAACATAGGAAAAGAAACAGAAATATATAGATTTCAAATGAACTATACTAAGTGAATGTGATCTGGTGGAATGAAACGTAATGACAAAATCAACAGTGTTCATCCTTTTTCAGTCCCAGGGATTTACAACTGCCGCAGTAGGACTAGGAATGAAGTTTTCACAAACAACATACAAAGGTGCCACACTATCTTGCGCCAAACTGAGATTCACAAGCGCAATCAAACTATTTTCAAAAGTTACACGGATGGAGAAATTGCCGTTTATTTTGGCAGCAATGAAAACGAGAACATTACTAGGAAAATTTCTGTACCCAAATTTAAGTACATAGGTGGCTATTTATAATAAAACTGGGGTGCACCAAAGTGCAATACAGCCTACTTTAAAAGTTATACGATAAGAAAAGGTGGTTTTGCACCAATAAATACATCCAACACTTACTAAAAAATTTCTGTATTCCAAATTATTAAGTTACGAAGGGTGCTCTTATGAAACAAAACTGGGCACACCTAAAGTGCAATACATGCTATTTAAAAAGTTATATGACGGATAACAAAATGGTGGTCTATATTTACTCTTATTTTGCACCCAATGAGAAATACACCAACCTGTTACTTAGAAAATTTCTTATCCCACATTTACAAGTACAAGGCGCTCTTTTGACACAAAACATTGGGCAGCACTCAAAGTGCAATCCAAATGCTATTTAAAAGTAATAACGGATAACAAAAAGTGGTTTTTTTTGCACCAATGATATAAGACCAACAGTTGCTAGAAAATTTCTGTATCCAAAACTATAAGTACAAGGAGGCTCTTTGTGAAACAATCACTGGGGCCGCATCCATAAGTGTAATAAACAGCTTATAATAGAAAATAGTACTAAAAAGGATATACAAATAGTTTATTTTATAGAGAGCAAACCAATATAAATAACATCCTAAACAGGATACACTATAAGAAACTATATTCTCTGATAACCAAACAATTCAAGATCCCAACACAGTAGGGCATATTTAGAATCTATCAACATGGGACTTTATCAATATGCGACAAACACTAACAAGTGTCAATTTCCAACCTCAGGTGCGAGGTATGGCTGGCCAATAAGTGGTAAAAAAAAATGCCATATTTCCAATGCAGGTTCAAAGCAGAGTCTTTGCTGCACAAAATACATCCTCGTTTCCAAAGCCTGTCCTATTTCCGTCCGTCCACCCTCTCCCCCCTTCCCCCGTGTACTGTACAGTCGCTAAATGCTTCTTTACCCCCCTTTTAAAAACCGACACTTTTGCCATACTCATATCGGTCAATGTCGGGTATGTGGATGTCCCGAAAATTGACGTAAGTGAGTATGTCATGGCGATCTTACGCGCGTCACAAGCGGTATGTTAGCGCGCAAGATCGCGGTATCAAAGGAACCAGCGGAAAAATCACCGCTGGCATCATGCCGAACAGTAAGAAAATAATACAAACACAATCTCCTCAAAATACACAGCCGGAACATAGATGCGATCCGGACAGCAGAAACAGCGCTCACCCACATTCATCCATCTAACAAAAGAACACCAACAGACAGCTCCGGATTACCATAGAAAGATCAAAGAAAACTTGGTATTACTGGATGATCATGATCACAAGGGTTGTGGGGTTGGGGGGGGGTGGGGGTGGGGGGGGTGTTTTTGTGTGGGGGGGGGGGGGGGGGGGGGGGGGGTGGGGGGGGGGGGGGGGGGGGGGGGGGGGTGGGGGGTGGGGGGGGGTAGTTTAACTCTTTACTTGAAGCAAATATATAGACTACATTTCTATCAATAGCTATCATTGGTCTAATTCTTGCACTGCCAGAATTGCCATGGAGACCAGCATAAAGCTATAACTGTGTGCTGATCTCTATTGCAGTACGATACTGACATATGTTCAACACTCGCAATTCTCCCCTGGGGAAAAGTGGTAAAAAGTGCTGAAAAAGTAATAATAAAAGTGTAAAAAAGTAAAAACAACAAACACAAAAAATAAAATAAAAACATGTACAACCGCCCTTTGTTTTTTTTTCCCCCCCTTATTACCAACCCAATCTCCCCCCAAAAAGCTCAAAAATAAAATAAAGACCCATATTTTGATCGCCGCGTGCATAGTGACCCACCCTATCAACCGCTGTCATGTTACTTAACCCTACGGTGGACCGCCGTAAAAAAACCCACCAAAAAAACAGTAATTTGGGTTTTTTGTTCATCCCCCGCATCACATAAAATGTGAGTAAAAGTCATCAAAAACACAATAATCAAACATCAAAAGTGATGCCAAATTAAAACAACATATTTCCACCTCCGCAAAAAAAGTCCCTTACACAGCTCTGTATTAACAGAAAAAATTTAAAGTATCTGGCTAAACTAGAAGATAGTCGATGGCATAATATTGTTTTAACCAACAATAACAACATATTTTATTACCAACAATTGTGATTCCAACATAAAAAAACCACACTACATAAATTGGGATATCACGGTAATGGTCTCAACCCACAGAGTAAACTAACTTGTCACGGATACTACATCACGGTGAACGCTACTAAAAATAAAAAAAAAAAAAACTGCTAGGATTGCAGTATTTTCTTCACCCTGCCTTCCAAAAAAAAACCGGATTTAAAATGACGATCATAAAGTCTTGTCCCCTGCTCACACCTGTTACCAATAAAAGCGCAACTTCCATCCCGCAAAAAAAGTCCCTATACAGCTCATAAACAGTAAAATAAAAAAAGTTATGGCTTCTCAGACTGCTGGGCGATACAAAAACGTGTTTTATTCTTTTTCAAATAAAAGTGTATTTATTGTGTAAAAGCAGTAAAACATTAAAAAAAAATTATACACAAAGTGGTAACGACGTAATCATATCAACCTGCTGAGTAAACTAGCATGTCATTTATAACCCGCACAGTGAACCGCTGTAAAAAATAAAAAATGAAAAACACTACCCAGGATTTGCGTGTATTTTGGTACAAATCGCCTCACAAAAACCTTAATAAAAAGTGATCAAAAGCATCACAAAATGCACCCCGTACAGATGTACTAACTAAAAACATCAACTCATCCTCGTAAACCAAAACAAGCCCACAAGTCCTGCTCTGATGCAAAAAATTACAGAAAGCTATGGCTGGTCCAGAATAAGGACAACATAAAAACGCAACTTTTTTTTATAAAACTCTCGCTTCTATAGTGTACAAGAATAAAACCGTAAAAAACTATATAAAATTTATATCATTGTAATTGTACTGACACCCCATAGGTAAAGTTTATCCGTCATTTATCCCTATGGCGAAAACTGTAAAATGACTGCCCAAAAACCAAACGGCGGAACTGCGTTCCCTCCCCCACCCATTTCCAAGGCCCAATGCTAAAAAAAACCTACCTGGGGGGGGGGGGGAAGGGCGCAACACACCTCAACTGCAAAACAACACCATTATCTAATATATACATATTAGAAGAATGAACCACCCAGAGGGGAGATGAAATCCAACAAGGAGGCAAACTAATCTCTTCATAATAAATGTTCATCTCATCAACCTAGATACAAGAACTAATATGTGTTGGCAAAGCATAATACGACAAGGCCCCAACAAAAACAGGAGCTACCAAATAGCCCAAAATAAACAAACCCATATACCCTACCCAAAAAACAACCCTATGCCTTAGCGCACCAAATCAACAAGCAATAGATATTACAACCACATGAAAGGGAAATGCCGAACATGGAAAGAAAAATGCGTAACTACAACATAATAGGGAGACAAAAAATAATATCCAAAGAATTTACCCAATTTAAAACAAAAAAAAAACAAATAACAAGCATAAAAAATCAGATATATTATGGAAAATCAAAAAAAAAACAAAAATAAAAAAAATGCAGAGTGCCTGAACAAACAAAAAAAAAAATGATAGTGAAACAAACACACTAGAGTGTGGACTAAAAAACACACACAACAACCCACAGGAACAAAATCCGAAAAGGGGAAGAGATAAACCAAAAATTGGAATCCATACATTTAGTGGGATATATATAATAAAGAAAAATAGGAAACCAATAGCCTTTCCGACAAAACCAGAACAATATGTGGCCCCGTAACAAAAAAACGTAATTAAAATGAGGCCCCCTAAGACCAATATTAGAAGGACGAATACTCCTCACAAAAACAGGGGCGAATTGATGCTGACGTAACCATTTCTCAAAAAAAATATCATCCCTAGGCCAAACATCTAAACGGATAATCTCTACAAACGAAGAATCTGGGGAATCAATATTAAGTTGCAATTTCCTCTGAACACTTCATTACCATGAATTCTTGTTCAAATAAATGTATAAAATATTTGACTAAACATTGTGCATTATTAAATTCTTATGAAACATATTTTTAACCTACTCATTGGGATTATTCTATCTATCCATAAAAATCGTGTTTTGAATACTTTCTAGGGTTGTTTCTGTTTCTTTAGATAGGTCATTTATGTGGGGTAAATCTTAACCTTAGCAGATGTGCAATCCAAAGTCACGTTAGAACACTGGACTGGTCCCTAAAAATACTGTATACATTTGCAAATTATCATATGAAAATTAATGAAAATAGACAACACAGATATCAAAATTATATTAAGCCCCCAAATATATCTAAAAAAACAAAAAAAACAAAAACGTAACAATTAAAAAACGCGCAACATTGAAAATAAATGATAACCAAACTACAATGCAGACGAATGATCACATAAAACTAAACGATATACAATAACATGTCTCTTGAAAACAAGATAAAAACAAATCTCACCTACACAACACACTAAGAACAATTAGATCCTACTAATACATTCCTACATCCCTAGAATCTATTATCATTTATATATATATATAAAGAAGGCCCCACGACTACAACAAAAAAGTTAAGTATCTATACCAAACAAAACCATTAGTATACTGCTCACTTGTATCTAACCAAATTTTCTATTTTATATATAAAGGCTCATGGGAACAATGTAGTCCTTAGAAATCTCTTGCTCTGCGATTGCCTACCTATTAGATGTAGCGTTCTCTCTATATGTAAGCTCATCTAGTTATTCCTCTGCAAATCTACCAGCTGTTTCCCAGGGTGAGAGGGGTTACACTCATCGTCTTGCTAGTCATAATTTCGGTTAGATGGTGCCCTAAAAGTTGTCTATAGGGGGGTTCTGCTTTGAAGGTAGGTAACGTTTCCCTCATTAGAGTATCCACTATGTAGTGTAGATGTAGAGACTTATAACAAACACTATATCACTTTTTTTTTTTTTTTTTTCACTGAGATTTAAATATCTTCTTATAATAAGGCTCATTGTGGAAATCTTTAACTAGTTATCATCTCTTGTAGTGTCTTTTCCTCTTCCTTAGTGGAATGAGTGTCTTTCCTTATTTCTACATCCAATTTCTATACTATACTTGCCTTGACTCTTAAATCAGGAGATATAACTTTAATTCCAGTCTATTTATTCCTTCTTTTCTATCAGACAGTTCTAGTTTTTTCTGTTAGTGTTCTGTTCCTCTCATCTAGGGTCTTATCATTCAGAATATACTGTGTTTTGGTATAGTGCAATAACTGTGTTTCTTATGGATGTAGTCTATCTAATATATAACATTTCCCCTCAGATAGGTACATAATACTTTTTTCTGTATGGTGTATAGTTAGATTTCTTATATACACCATTATATCTACTTATCTCCCACTTTATGCATTTAAATCATAAACTAAAAGGCTTATGTGGAAATTAGCTCGGACTCCTGTGCAACAACCTTATTTAGTGATGTATGCTCCTCTATCACTACTCTCCTTTTTTTTTTTTACATTTTTTGATTTTGCCTGAGTCTAGCGCGAGTGAAATCCTGTGTGATTACTGTAGCCACTTCCTTTTTTCCTCTGCATGTTACATTCTAGAGTGTCAAGGTCTTTCTGTCTCTCCTCATCTATGCTATGTTAGTAGAATCTCTTGGACTTGTGTTGTTATAGTGTTTGATACTTTCTTTAGAGGTGGGTACAGAGCTTGATCTAGGGTTATACTTTTCTCTCATATAGGTTGATGTAGGTCATCCATGTATGGGTCTTTCTTTGACTCATCACAGGTTTTTTTATGGTGATTTAAGAATGCTTAATTTACTTGTTGGTGTTTTTCTGGTATGTAGCTACTTTCCTGCTAGTCACTTTTTATCTTGCTGTCTCAATTTATGTAATACTCACTCTCTTGATTGTGCCGGTTCATGAAAGAAATTACTAAATACTCAAAACACAAAGAGCTGGTATGAGAGTATCTCTCTTCTAGTGTAATAGCTTATTAGGCTCCAGATTATGATATGTTACTTTATTACTAATTACATGGATTTTTTATCTAATACTGTACTTTCTTAGTTGTTTGTTGAGTTCACGTTCCTTTTGTTTCTTGCTAGTCTTTTCAGATGTGTGTCTCTGCTTACTGTTGAGATTGGTTCTTCTTTTTTTTCTTTCTGTCAGATATGGTCTTCTTTGGTTTCTCACCCATGTCTCATGCTGGCACTGGATGTGGAGAGTGAGTCCAGGATAGCAGTTTTGCGCCCTCTCTGGGAGAGTAAATCTGTGCTATTTCAGCAATTCGCTATCTTCATGTATGTATTTATTATGAGTTTTTGCATCTTAACAAACTTCATATCTAAAATGGTCTATTAAGAAAAATGTATAATATTTTCCCTTACACAATATCCCTTATTTCTTACAATCCTTAAAATATAAACTTTCTGTCCTAAAGCTTGTGGTGCTCACATTGTGTTTATGGCATGTAGTTTGAAGCAATATTTGTAAGCCAAAACCCAGAACTCACAGAAGTAACAGATTACATATTTTTCAATTGATATATTTCTCTCATAATGAGCAGGCTCTACACCTTCCTGGTTTTAGCTTGCAAATAGTGATGCAAAACATGTGGCAAAAACACTGTGTGAAGCCTAACAGTATCAGAATTCTTACATTTTTCAATATCACTGTACTAAAGATCTCATATCTCTGAAAAATAAGGTTTCTGGAAACTGGGTTTGGCATTTTATTTATCATAATATGACATTAAAAGGCACAAAATCTGTGAACAATTCCATAAAATAACATAAAAGAAGACAAGGACAAGTAAGTTTCCTGTTATGAAGCTGATCACAGTGCATATATTTTTCTACACGGTTATGTGGTTCTTCGAACACTTGACATAAAGGTGCAGTAAGCAATCCATCCTAAATCCAATATACCACAGCAATGGTATAGAGAACAGTAATAGCTTTGCTTTAGTAAATGGAGGATAGCAAATAGATCCTTTCCTACGTCTAGTGGTGTAGACTTCATTTACTAAATGTCAGGCAATGGTTACAATGGATCGCTGCTGTAAGTGCTATTAAAGCATTCATATCAGAATAATAGACATGAATTGTAATTACATATGTGCGCAACATTTTTACTGTTTTAGATTTCCAACATTTCAATTGTCAGAGTAGTAACCTTTAGGCTCTATTCACACTCTATTCATTGTGCTGGGTTCGGTCTGACAGGAATAGTGTGATCTGCAACACGCATTTTAAAGTCAAAATACACAAAACTCAGACGGATCGTATTGTAAGTTTATGGGATCTACAAGGGTTCAGGTTTTAAAAATGGATCGGTTATGGTTCCGTTAACCCCTTAAAGACCTTGTGATTTTTTTTTGACGACACGTTCGTTTTTCTCTCGATCGCATTCTCGCCTTCACCAGGGCCATAACTATTTTTAAATTTTTCCACCTACATAGATATACGATGGGCATCTGATTTTTGCGGGACAAGATGTACTTTCGTAATTGGATTTTTTAATTCAACTGACTATAGAAATATACTGGATAAATGCAAAAAAAAAATTCCAAGTGGGACATATATTGTGAAACAAAAAACTTACTTTCCCCCTGATCGCGGGATTTTTTTGTTTTTACGTGCGATCATTCTTTGATCTGTAAATACCTGTGTTTATCTATAATTCTAAGGTGATACGCATCCGACCAATACCAACAACTGCCGGGTTTCGTTTATGTTTGCGAACCCAATCAAAAAATTCCAAACATTTTTTGAATTTTTGATACTTTGCGCTCGCCAGCGCATTTTGTGCGACCCAATAACTTTTTTGTACTCAACACCTACGGAGGACACGCTGTGATGAGCGTACTTTATATCTGCATGTAGACAGTTTGGACATGCAGCGACTATTTTTGATCATTTTATTCGCAATTTTTATTGACATGAAATGACCATAAAACTGCCAATTTGTCGTTTGGATGTTTTTTTTCTACGGTTGTACAGCGTACGGGTTAAAGGATGATATAAATTTTTTTGGGGATGGGCTGTGATTACAATATTAGTGTAACTTTTTTAACAAATCTATTCTTATTGTTTTCTGTTTGTAAAATGGGGGGGAAAGGGGGACGATTTGAACTTATTAATACGCTTTTCTTTTTGTACTTAAAACTATATTTATTTATTTTTTTTACTTTAAAATCTGAAGTCCCTGGGGGCTTATTTCACACCAAATGGGGGCCACAATGCATAGACAATGCATTAGGCTTGGTGTTACCAAGATAGGCGGTTACCCCACATTCTGCTGGGGCCGGAAAATGGGAGCAAACGAGTAACTATGGCCAACGATGGAGGCCTTCAGAAGGGCTTCCGCTGCCATGACCAGAATCGGTCGCGCTAACCTGCAGGGTACTCCGATCGGTGTCGTGTGCAGGCCAGTGGCGGCACGTTTTTCATTCATTCGACGAGCCGTGGCCATATTGCCACATCATCTAATGGGGCATAACACCTGTGCAGGCAGTCGACGCCGTCCCCCGCGCTGAAAACCGCCGGTGTTATCTGCATTTAGCCCGCTTCGTGGCGGGGTCCACGAGAGGCCAGGGATTCCCGCCACAACGCCCTTAGCGATCTTGGGATGTACTAATAACATCAAGGTATCGTTCAGTGTTATAAGAGGTTGTAGTCTACGTTTGAAGAATCTAGATTTACTATACCCTTTTACGATTATTGACGTTTATGGTGGGAATCTCTGCTCCGGATCTTACTCTCTCAGCCAGAGTGAAGTTTGGCTACAAGGAGAATTTTTTTCCCTGGGAGAGGATGTCACTCTCCTATGCATTACTATCACATTACATTGGAATAGAACCCACAGTCGTAAGATTGTGATTTCTGCTGTGGCGACGCTGCAAAGAATACTTATTTGCAGACTTTCTGCACAGATTACAACCAATTGCGTGGGTCCAAGAAGGACATTTTGTGATCAACGTGTTGTCCAGGGATCCTTCAAATAAGTAGAAATTGTTCAAGTCAAAGAACCCCTTTGAGAATGAAGGTCATGATAGTAGTGTTAACAGAACTCAAAGGGGATCTTTACTTCTGAAACGTTTCCAATGTAAGCATAGCAGGGACACTCTTTGATCCTTTTTTGAAATCCGAATAAAAAAAATACCCCAATCTCTCACGATTCTATGAAGAATGTACGTAAAAAACTTGACTGATCCCCTCCCCTACGGGTGGTTTTTACACGGTAAAGCCCAATATTTACCGGATGAAAATCCCAACGGTCTATTTGGCTTGTTTGGCAGACTCAGGAGCTGGCTTTGTCCGCGGTTTGCGAATTCAAGCACTCCCATTCGCCCCAATGTTCATGTTCTTTTTGCCCGGAAAAACGAAATGAATAAAGAAGCTTAAAGTTTTCGGACTGGGCGGGGCGGTTTTTTTTTGGGTTAAACAAAAACGTCCGGCGGAAAAACTGTGCGTGGGACAGCTGCATGGATTTTCTATTGGAAGTCTAAGGGGAGTGTTGCCTGTCGTTTTAGATGGTTTGTAAAACGCAAAAGCGTCTGAAAACCTGACAATTAAACCTGTGCCGTGGGGACAAGGCCCCTAATACTGAAGGATCTCTGGCAACCTTCAATCGAGGTTTTCAACTCCAGGTCTCTTCAGACCACCAACAGTGTTCAAGTTTCAGGATTTCTCGTATTGCACAGCGTGCATATAAATTATTGTCAGGCATCTGTGGGCGTTCCAGACACAGGTGATATAATTATTGTCAGTGCATTTCTGTTGGGAGATCTGAACATGACTTGTTGGTGGAGTTTGAGAGGCGTTGAGAAACATGCTCTAAAGTCAGTCATACACGGCCAAAAAGCCAGCTCACATATATTAATAATTCCTGCTCAAAATGGCTTCTGTAGTAATAATCGGGTGTTGCACAGCTGGTAGATGTTACCAATTTTGCACCATTTCAATTGGTCAATGCCACTATGAGCTGAATTAGTCCAATCATAGTTTTTAAAATGATACAACACCATTATTTGCGGTAGCTGGCAACTAACCAATGTCTGCTGGATAGGTGGTCAGTCACGTTTATCAGTGGTCGCCATCTATAGAGCTGCTTCAAAGCACATTTATTTATGATCTATGTTCTGCAGATTATGTTCAGTGCAGTCTGGCATTTACAACAGATTGTCCACATGAGAAAGGAACGTGGTAGTTCAAAAGTCCACCTGCAAGAAGCGTGTT
Organism: Phyllomedusa bahiana; assembly: GCA_025379985.1. NCBI lineage: Eukaryota > Metazoa > Chordata > Amphibia > Anura > Hylidae > Phyllomedusa > Phyllomedusa bahiana. The sequence continues at coordinate 41,427 of JAODAL010013565.1, forward strand.
AACATCTAATATTAAACTTCAGGACAATTTCATAAATGGAGCAGACAGGCGACGTCATTCCTCAGTAGCGGTCTACCTACTTTACGCCGCATATAAAACCCATGTTCTATATACCCCATACAATGTAAAAGTGGGGGTGGCGGGGGGAGTTTACCGTTCTGGTTTAACCTTTTAGCTGCTAAGGACATAGGTAATGCATAAGGATTCAACTGTAGTCCCGTGACTAAATTATAAGGGCTTTTATTACACAGTTTTGATAAATCAGGCCCATGGCCCATTATTAAATTTACTGTGGAAAAGCTGAATTAAGGCGCATGAATCGTGCGGACTATATTTGGCACCAGATCTGCTCACTACATATTTGGTATATCATTTCAGAGGCTTGAAGCAGCGGTTTGTGACACTTCCTGATACCACCTAGACAATTCATATAGATAATCATAGATTTTAGATTTCAGTGAACAGTAATGTAGCTTATCTCTCCTGTCAAAAATGGTCACCCAACTCCAATAGCTCGGAGAGAGGCCATTGGAGGTGCTAAGCCTGTCACATGAATAGGTGCCAAGAGGTAGCTGCCATTCTCTGCCGGGGACATCATCAAGTTCCCGGTGCTCAGTGATTGAGGTAGGCCGAAGTTGCTTGTGCGGTTTGCTGAAAAGTTGCTGTTGGTTTCCATCCGGATGTTCACTCGCTCCAAAACAGGAAGGCAGGGGCTGGAGGTTGTTGTTCGAAGACTGGCGAGAGGAGAACTTAGTCCTGTGGAGGAAACACAATAATAACTTCAATCTACAGTAGACAACAATGGCTCAGAAGGAAAGGAAGCATTGTGGAATGCAAAAGCAACAGGAAAAGCCCAAAAGGCAAGAGACCGAGACTTGAATATTACTGGCTTATTTGTGGAGTGGTTACAAGTATGTACCAGAGACCTGCATAAAAAGCAATTTACAACAATTACTAGTGCATCTCAAAAAATTAGATTATCATTGCAAATTAAAGGGGTTCTCCAGGACTTTTTATTTGTTATAAGGCTCCCAAATGTATGATATTAAACCTTGTAATTCATACTGTAATGAGACTATACAATATATAGGTTTCTCTATTTGACTTACCTTATTGATATCAATTATCTTTTCAGTGATATTCTAATTGTTTGAGATGTACTAGTATAACTTTGCATCGGCCTTTTGACTCCAATGTAAGAAAGTAGTCTGCGTGGATTGGAAGATAGGTCTACCTTTAATTATCATGTCTAAATTTCTGTACGGATTAATTTCTTAAAGGGTGGTGTCTCACTACATCGATTCATCTTACCATAGTCCTGTTTTCTTAGTTTCATTTTTGAATTCAGGGGGGTGTTTACTGGCTTCTTCTGTCCTGCAGTAGTAGACAGGTCTGTAGCTATAGTGACTAGTGCTGGCAGCCTATCAGGAGAGATCAAACAGGTCTGTAGCTGTAGCGACCTGAGGAGCTGATGCAGCCCATACAAGAGGGAATATATCAGAATAGGAAGGACACTGTTAATGGACACATATTGCAAAGTGACTTGTTTTTGTAAGATCTTTAACATAAAAAGCAATCCTTGTAGTGAGACAACCCCTTTAATATGCAATCTAATTTTGGCCTCTGTGACACAGTCTCAAATCTACTGTGAGACAGACATGAAAACTAAAATGATGGCTGTCTGCAGATGCCACTAGGAGGAGTACAGGAACTTACTGCATACCGTCTAAGAAAATTTGGATTTTTGTACTTATCGCAAAATCCTTTTCTCGTACGGTTCATCGAGGAACACAGCACCTTGGGAATAGGCCCTTGCCCTAGGAGGCTGAAACTATGCGGACCAAACGTGTTGGGCCTGCCCAAATGGACTTTATCACTCCTGCTGACGCCAGGCTAATCAGTTGGTGGCTGAGAGGTAAACCAAAAATCTGATTCCATGGAGAAAAAAAAAAGATGGAGGAACCTGTGTCCCCCAATGAATCGGACAAGAAAAGGATTTTAGGGCAAGTACAAAAATCCAAATTTCTTGCCAATATCATTGGGGAACACAGCACCTTGGGATTTCCAAGAGCAGCCCCAGAGGGTGGGAGACAAAAATGTAACTAAAAAATTAATCAGCAGTGACAGCCCTTAGTACACTGCTGGCTGAAGTATCCTACGGCCGAGCCTTGCGTCAGCCGAGGTATGGATCTGGTAGAACTTATAAAAAGTATGGACAGAAGCCCAGGTGGAAGCTTGGCAAATATGTGAAGCTGAAGCTTGATGCCGAACCGCCCAGGAGGCACCAACTGCTGATGTGGAATGGGTGGTGACCCGAAACGGGAGGGGTTCCCTCCTAGACCGAAATTGCAGACCGGATCAGGCTGGCTCTGAGGCCCCTTTTTCCATCCCAGAGGGTCCTGTTGAATCAGAGAGGGGGATTGCCGTGGACTTTGTGAGCGCTGCAAGGTGGGTAAGCAATGTCCGCAGCCCGTGGGGGTGACTATCCTACCAGACAGTGCCATGCCCGGACTTGTGGCATTGCAGCGGAAGCTCGACAGTACTGCAATGGTTGCCAAAAATGGCGTAGCAGGCCAAACCTGCCTTGCTGCCTAGTGCCGGCTACAGCCAAGCGGGGAATGTGCTCCCGACCCTCACAAGACCCCCCTGAGGCTGGGATAACCGCCGCTGGGGGGAGGTAGGCGGGTGCAGGAAAATGGAATTCCTGAGGCCCTCCAACTTCATAAATGAAATGGTACCCCTACTCCAATATTGAGGGAGATGGGGTACTCACTTATCCAAAGTCTTCGGCACTCAAAGGTGAGGCTACCGGAATCCAAAAGAAAAGGGGTAGCGCGGCAGCAGTGTAAAGGAAGATCAGCCAGCTAAAGAACTGACAGGTTTCCCGATGCCCTCAGGTGGGACAACGGTGAAAAGAAAAAAACTCCCTGTAGTGTGTATCATATTAGTCTATTGACTAATTGTGAGCATCTGGCCACTACAATGTTTGCCCCCCTCCTTAAAAAAAAAAAAAAAATGCTTGAAAGAAAAAACATACATTTTTAGTAGCAGTTTTTTTGCGAACCTGCCCTAAAAACATGGTAAAGAGAATGGTTCAACACTAGCTACTACATGTGGGTAAAACAACATCCCCCTCTCATGGTGGCCAATGTTAGCTAAATTTTCTAGCAAGTCTCTAGAACCAGCAAAATTGTGCAGCTGACCCTGTCATATGGATGTTGTTTCATTTGCATGTAGTAGATGCAATGTGGGAAAATAATATAACTCCCACTTTTCGGTATCTTAATTCCTGCTAATCCAGCATATTAAATTGTAAGCACATGGTCACGTTAACAGGAAATTAGTGGGTTAAGTGGGTCCCATAAAACACTACTCATAAAAAGTTAGGGATATTTGGCTTTTGACTGAAATTTCAGAATGAACAATATCTTGAATTTTTTTTTTAAATAAACTAAACAAGACCATCTCTTCACTTTGGAATGTACATGTCCAACTGTTGTATGTTTCAGTACTTTTTGTCACAAGGCATTATGGGAAAGGGGCTGAGAAGCCCACAGCGCCCTCTGTTGGTTGTAACAAATCCTCAATTTGCTTTTGACCCACCGAGTCTTGAGAAAGCAAAAAGGATTTTTTAGCCAAGCCAGTATCTCTCATCTACAGACAACACTGTTTCGGGATTTTTGTCCCTCTTCAGTGCAGAGTACTTTTTGGTCAACTTGCTGGTATCTAAAGTGAAGCATAATGACACAATTCACAACAGGTGATTGATCCCTGAATCGCCCAATAAGTTTAGGGGATAAATTTGAATTGGGATTTAAACAGTCCTCCTCATCATGCTGTTCACAATTTGACATCATGAGACCAAAACAACAATTAAGCAACAGTACCTCACCATGGTGAGGCTTCAAACAGGATGCTCTCAGACGGAAGTGGCCACTGAGCTAAGAGCGTCACAGAGTGTCATCAGCAGGTTGCAACACAGATACAGAGAGACTGAATGAAACTCAGAAAGGCAAAAAGTGGACGTCTTTTGGCTACATCACACATTGATGACCATTTCATTGTAAACCATGCCCTGAGGAGGACTGTTTAAATACCAATCCAAATTGATCCCCTAAATGTATTGGGAGATTCAAGGACCAAACACCCGTTATGAATTTTGCCATTAAGCTCCTTGTAAGGCCATGTTCACACGGCTTAATTGCGGGGCGTAATTACGCCCCGCAATTACGCCGTGTGGAATGGGGGCGGGGCGCCGGCACCCGCCGGCCCATAGACTATCATTACTAGCGGCGCATATACGCCGCTAGTAAATAAAAATCGTGTAGGAAAGAGTTAATGCCCCGGCACTGCCTATACCGCCCAGAATATGGTTCAGTTCTCCCCTGCAATCCGCAAACAGATACGTATAATGTGGTGCTCTGAGTGTGAACAGCAATAGTCCTTTCAATATACGTGGGAAAATAGAAGAAGAACACTCGGCACTCACCATATGACGTAAAAAGTTCTTCCTTTATTTCAGCAAAATATCCCGTGGAGGGGCAGACATTGGAAGCGATTGTACACAGGCAACAGCTGTTTCGCGCTTACTCGCACTTCTTCTCGGCCACTACGAGAGTGGCGTGTCCACGCCCTTTAACTTCCCATTGTTTGGATCACATGACATCCATACAAAACATGTAACAATACATATATCTAATATAAGTGATTTTAAAATACTTTCACTACAAGAATGAAGAACGGTCATTACGATCATTTAGACCTATTCTTCCCAATGCTTCGGTCCTCAATATCCATTGAGCCTCGCATTGTAAAAGACAGGTATGTCTATCTACCCCGTTCGCTGTAATTCTTTGTTGTCTAAAGGGCTGAATTATTGTGTCACAAGTCCTTTTGATATGGTACAATTTCAGATCGACTTAAGTAACTCTCTGAGAAAACTTAATTTGTATAAGATGTTTAAAAATACAACACATGACAACCCATTAACAACTAGAGAGGGACAATCCACAGTTCCTATAGGTAAGTTTGATTTTCTTAGAGGCGAAAATTTAACAACAGCTGATAGACAGTGCTTTAAGGATCTATTTGATCTTATTAATGAGGAAAGGGACATTGTTGTTGAAGAAAAAATATCAGAGCAATTTAGAGGAGGAGTAAAATCTTCCTTTTATCCCCCCTTGTCGCCGGGCTCATCACTTGAATCATTTAGTGCGGCTGTGCTAAAGGATATGAAAGCAATTATATATCCAATGGAGCCAACTAATCTCAGTCTTGAGGAGATGAAAGCACTGAAGTGGCTGAAAAATAATATTGATTTAGTGGTGAAGCCCGCCGACAAGGGGGGAAACATCGTCATCATGCATAGGGAATATTATATGGAAGAATCTAAGCGCCAATTGAATGATCTTAATACATATAGGAAGTTACAAAGGGACCCCACAGAAAAATTTGTCGAAAAATTAAAGGACCTACTTAGACAAGGTTTAGAGATAGGTTTTTTGTCACATAAATTGGTGAAGAAACTTATCCCTATTAATCCAACAAAACCGAATTGGTATTTTTTGCCCAAAATACACAAAAATGCTGAGCGACCACCTGGTCGACCTATCGTGAGTTGTAGGGGTTCATTAACTGAACCCCTATCTCAATATCTCGATTGGTATTTACGTCCGATGTTACAACATATTCCATCATACCTGATAGATACCAAACATTTGATACAGAATTTGGAAAGTACAAAAGTATTACCAGAGTATAGTTTTGCCACAATTGATGTGGTAAGTCTCTTTACTCGAATAAGACATGATGATGGAATCAGGGCAATTAGGACTATGTTGGATAGGCAAAATATCAAGGTAGAACACATAGATTTTATATGCCAAGCTTTGGGCTTGTTCTTGAACATAATGCGTTTTGCTTCCAGGACCAATGGTACCTGCAGACAACTGGAACCGCTATGGGCACGCCAGTCGCGCCCACGTTTGCTAATCTTTTTCTAGCTGGGTGGGAAGAGAAATATGTGAGGAATATTCAGAACCCCTATCGAAAATATATAGTTGAATGGTCGAGATTTATCGACGACGTGTTGGTTATTTGGTCGGGTACACAACAACAATTTCATGATTTTGTCGCATACCTTAACATCAATGATGTAAATATGCAATTTACATCAACGTATGGAGATAAAAAAAGTAGAATTTTTGGATGTGGTGGTTATGTTGAAAGAGGACAAAGGGTACCGAAAATCCACAGCAACTAATGCACTTTTGCATAATAATAGTTTTCATCCACCTTATACCAGGAAAAGCTTACCATATGGTCAATTCATCAGACTTAAAAGAAACAACAGAAATTATGGAGATTTTGTGGAACAGTCCACAGAACTAATGAATAGGTTGAGGGAGAAAGGATATAAGGAGGATAATATTTCATATGCATTTCAGAAAGCAGCCAGTAAGGATAGAAGAGAACTTTTGAGAAATAAAAATAAACAAAAACAAGGAGAGCGAAGATTTTTTGCTTTTAGGTATAATCCCCTAGCGGATAAAATAAGAAACACCATAAGAAGACATTGGCATATTTTGCAAAGTGATTCTCAATTAAAAGAAAAAACAGAACAACCACCAATAGTATCATTTAAAAGATGTAGAAATTTGAGAGATGAACTAGTAAAGAGCAGGTTGAGACATCCAAAAAATAATTGGTGGATAAAATCTATACCACAAGGGAATCATAAATGTGGCAGTTGCTCATTTTGTAAATATATGGATACTAGTGTAGAATTGAGGATGGGAGAAATAACCTGTAAGGTAAACCAGCTTATAACATGTAGGTCCGATTTTGTGGTTTATGCTATGTGGTGTAAATGTGGATTTTACTATATAGGGAAAACTATACGACCCCTATTTAAAAGAATAAGGGAACACATTTACTCTCTTAAAACAGGGAAAGGATCCCCGAGGTTCATTCAACACATGAAAGAGGAACATAATAACAATGTTTCCGAGTTACGCTTTGCAGGTTTACAGAGAGTGTTCTCTCCAGCGAACGGGGTAGATAGACATACCCGTCTTTTACAATGCGAGGCTCAATGGATATTGAGGACTGAGGCATTGGGAAGAATAGGTCTAAATGATCGTAATGACCTTTCTTCATTCTTGTAGCGAAAGTATTAAAATCACTTATATTAGATATATGTATTGTTACATGTTTTGTATGATTGTCATGTGATCCAAACAACGGGAAGTTAAAGGGCGTGGACACGCCGCTCTCGTAGTGGCCAAGAAGCGCGAGTAAGCGCGAAACAGCTGTCGCCTGTGTACAATCGCTTCCAATGTCTGCCCCTCCACGGGACATTTTGCCGCTAGTAAATGACATGTCACTTATCTCCCCCCGCGGCAGATTCTCCGAGCAGGGAGAGGAGACGTAATCCATAGTTCTCTATGAGAACTGTGGATTACCGTAATGACTGGGCCGTATTTCAGCCCGTAATTCGTGCAGTACGCCGCGAATTACGGACTGAAATACGTGCCCAAATAAGCCGTGTGAACATGGCCTTAGAGATCAGTAAGTTGTGTAAAAAGTTCTAAAACACTGAACAGTTGGGACATGTTCATGATGGTCTCATTTAGTTCATTAAAAAAAAAAAATTATGTTCATCCTGAAGTTTCAACCAAAAGCCAAATAGCCCTAACTTTTTCTGAATAGTGTATATAAACAGGTCTACTGTGAACTGACAACATGAGAACTCTACACTGCACATACCTTCAGTCAGATGTGGCTTCATCTCTTGGAGTTTCTGCTGAGATGCTCCATGTCCTGATTTTGCGGCTCTTTCAAAATGTCTCACAGCTTCCAGTCTACTGGCTGGAACTCCAAATCCGCTCTCATAACACACTCCGAGATGATACCGACTTTGTACATCCTAACAGACGGAAACAATAGTAAGTTAAGGTGAAAATTTGCCTCCTAAATATTAAAATCAAACAGCATTTTAAATTGTGCTTTAGACATAGTATCCTATTAAAAAAAGGGACAGGAAGTTGTGCTCCATCTCTCCAAAATTGTAGTCACCAGGCCAATTGTCGGCCTAAAATTATAATCAGATCACTTCCAGGTCCCCGAACTTTTATCTTAAAGAATGTGATTTTTTTTTGTATGTAACTGTCAGAATTAAACCTTTGTTGCCTACGACTAAGGGTCAGTCCACACGGCAAGGTTTTTGGTTGGATTTTAAGATGGTTTTCAGATTTGAAAACCGCCTGAAAACCGACCAGCAACCATCCCCATAGACTAATAGAAAATCCGTTCAGCAGTCCCCACTGAATGGATTTCCTGACGGACATTTTTTTTTACCACCACTAGCTTTCAACATGCACGATCTTCCGCCTGGTTTTTGGGCAGAAGATGTCCATTTGCATGGTGAAGGGATGGCAAATCTGCAAACTGCGGACAGAACCGTCCCTCAAAACCATCCAGAAGGCGACAAAATACCGGACAGGTTCTTAAGACCTAATCCGACTGGTATTTTGTTACTGCCATGTGGATGCACCCTATCTAAATTTAAAAGCCAACAAGCTAAATGAGTGTAAACAATGACTTTGAAGCTATAAAATGTCAAGAAAAAAAGTCTTATAAAGAAAAAACACTTCGCTTTATGTGTATAGTAGGATGGACATCACCACGAACAACTGAACAAATTCCTAGAAAGAAAAAAACATTCTACAGTGATAGGTGAATGCTGAACCCACTAGAACTTCCTGCATGTGTAGGATATTCTATTACTCCTTACAGACACATACACTTAAAACATAGTAACAGTAGGGCGTGGCTTGCGATGTGAAGGGACCAGACGTGTGTGGCACGAGCTCCTCCTGAGACAAGCTCCAAAACTCTAATCAGGCGCTAATAATGGGGCAGAAGAGGAATAAAAAACCTGCAGCGGCAACTGGGACTACTCCTGAGCAGTCGGGACTCATCATTTCCAACTTTTTCGCTCCGCAGGAGCTGGAGGAAGAGCCCCGCTCATCCCGCGCGCGGGATCCCCCGGCGCCATCTTGTCGCGCAGCTTCGGCCGGCAGCACCCGCTGCGCACAGACGCCATCTCACTCAGAGACCTCCCCGGCTCCGGGGATCGAGGAGACGGAGGCGGCCCGCCTCGGCCGCAAGACTGCACCGTTGGACCGTGGACAGGAGACGTGCGGGGACACGACGGGGGCCGGAACCCCTCCTCATCACCTGCGGTCCGTGACTCATCAGGCGGCTGCTGGTGACCTGAGCGGTGAGCCGCTGCACTTACAGCCAGGGACCCGACAGACTTCGGGCAGCGGATTGCCGGTGCCCGGCCACGGGACCCGGGACTCAGCACCCCGAACACCAACGGAGGGCCTATGCAGCACAGGAGAGGGGAGCGGCTCACCCGCAACGCACCCGGAGGCCCCGACACTTCCTGGACCTGCAGCAGCGAGGCGCCGAGACTCAGGTCAGTGTGGGGTGGGAGACCTCCATCTCTGCGGGACTCGGGCCTGCCACCCTTGGACAGTCCTCCCATCCAGAAAACCGTGACTGGAACATCCCTGATTCCCCTAGGGGGTTTCTAAGCGAGCTGCAGACGAGGGGGCCCACGTGGCAGGGACCGGTCAACCGAGCTCCCCCCTTAATGTCTCCACCAACTGGGCGGCGGAGGGTCCACTCCCTGTGAGCCCTGTAATGGCGTCCTTCTCCACCACCGGCGGTCTGAACATTCTCTGGACGTGTGCGTCCGTTCCTCTATCACCTAAGCCACAACTGGCCTTTTATATGCCGACCGGGCATTCACAGAAGCAGATACTTGCAGTGAGCGCATTCCGCTGCCATAAATACTATAATCTATCTCCTACACTATTAAGCACGTTTTACCTCAACCATTTGATGTCACTTTGAAAAAGGCTTGATGCCGAAACGTCAAATATTTCTTTGACATCAATACCCCTTATTCCCTTATATCTACTGATCTGTACCTATGTACTTGTGAATGTCTCAAAACTGGTGCAATACTGATGTTATTCGCTTTTTGATTTAGCACTATAGCTTTAATCCAGTCTGTTAAATAAAGATATACCCTTTTCACAATACCTCTTTGGTGTGCAGTGGATTTATCATTTTGACTTCTCCACCAACAACACACACCAGCAGGCGCCAGTTTCAACGCCAACCCCATTGGGACAGATCATCCCACAAAACGCCTCTGCATACCAACGTCCTTTTCACCCAGTGACCGCTCAGGTCCATAGGCCCAATACGGACGTGGAGGCTTCGTGGAGCCCTGGTGGGTCGGGGCCCGCCCTCCCATCATCGGCCTCGGTGGAGGCTCCGGCCTGGCCACAGATCCAACTGCTCCCACAAACTCAGGGGAAACTTCCCTCCGCCTCTGCTCTTAGCGGGACTCAGACCTCACTAACTGGTCCAAAGCGAGGAGAAGCCTCATAGGCATCAAGTCCAAATGTTTCCACATGGGGCGGTAGCCCTGTCCACCAACCCGGCAACCAGGGCCCCTTGCCCCCGATTTCTGAATGGCCCGCGGGCCCTGCCACTAATAGTCAATTGTCGGGCCTAGTCTCGCCAGAGGATGCCTTACGCGCTCTAGAATCTCACCCAGAACTTCAAGCGCTATTGTCACTTTTACCAACTAAAATGGACATGCAATTAATGGCTCGAGAGATGCAGCAGTCCTGGAAACACGACCTGCGCCCTGTTCAAACTAGTGTATCAGACCTGCAACTCAGGGTTCAACAGCTGGAGAAGTCTCAGGAGACCACGACCGCCCTCATCTCAACCCTGCCAACATCTGTGGCGGAGCACAAATCCCGTCACTCCCAGCTTGTTAGCCACTTAGACAACTTGGAAAACAGGAACCGTCGCAACAATATCAGACTGAGGGGGCTGCCGGAGACTGTTACCACCGGGGAAATAATTCCCACTTTGACAAAGATCTTTAACGTCATTCTAGGTAGGCCTGAAGATACATACATCGAACTCGACAGGGCCCACAGGGCACTGCGCCCCCAGAGCCTTGAATCCTCTCGCTCCAGAGATATCATCTGCAAGGTCCACCATTTTAATATCAAGGAGGAAATTATACGAAAGGCCCGCCTCGTGCAGCAAGTGGAACACGACAGCCATAAGCTGGGGCTCTTCCCAGATTTATCCAGGCGCACCCTCTGCTTACGAGCGGCGATCAAGCCTCTGCTGTCCATCCTCCAGGCTAGAAATATACCCTACAGGTGGGGCTTCCCATTCTCCCTTCAGGTCAAGCGACAGGATGGATTACATATCTTCCGTTACCCTGGGGACCTTCCGGCATTTATGAGAGCTCTGGACCTCCCAGAAGTATCCCTCCCGGACTGGGATATGGCTTTCGCTGCGGAATTTAGCAGCCAGCGACCCCCTTCTGATGATACTCATACCCATCTTGCCGGCTCCCCCCCGAAAGACCAGAGAATGCGGAGGAGACAGGGCAGTCCTGATAACCAGCCTGCAAGAGTCAGACCCCACCGCTGACTTCTCCTGTCTGTATGCCCTACTGGGCTCCGACGTTTGCCCTAACCTTTGGCTTCCCTTGAACTGAGATGCCCCTGTTTGCTTTAATAAGAGTCATAACTGGGTGGCTCTATGTCAAGTCCTGGACTCATGTATTATCATTCTTTCGCCTCTTCTGGTCCTAATGATTTGTCACAAATTATATTATCTGTGAATGTTGACAGTGCCTCTGCAACGCTGACCGCGACCCACTTCGCTCATGCTTATCCTTCCTTTATCCTCCTCCACTGCCCCATTTCCTCCCCCCTCCTCTCCCCTTCTTCCCCCCCCCCCCTTTTTTTTTTTTGCTTCTTGTTTCTCCTTGCCCCTTCCCTCTCCCTTCATGCTGTGGCACCTGGAGTTGTCGTGGTTCATCTAACGTTAAGCGTCTCGGGAGGAGAGTGCACCACGGTATTGTGGAGTGTCTCTCCCTTGTATAACCTGTACCGCCTATAGTGATGGCCTCAGGTAGATTCCTATCGGCCAGCGCAGTTATGTATCTGCAAGACTTAGTAGTTTGGCCTCCCATTGTTAGGCCTTTATTGTTTATGGTTAATTTTTTGGTCTCCGTTCTTAAAAAGTTCCTTGGATCGGCTCGGATGGCTCTGCAGTGCTCACCTTCGGGGGATTGGTCACACCGGCTTCTGTGTCTATTGCCTAATGGCTAATCTCCGTGAGACATCCCTTAACGTTAAGGGATTCAACTCCCCCGAAAAGCGGTCACAAATTTTGTACCATTTGCACAAGCAAAGATCACACATAGTGTGCGTCCAGGAAACCCACCTCCTCTCTTCCCATATCCAGTCCTATCGTAATAGATATTTCCCTGTCTGGTGCCATTGCAGTAGTTCCTCTGCAAAAGTCAAAGGAGTTGCCATTTTTTTCCACACGTCCCTACCAATCACTATTCTAGATACGCACAGAGACTATGATGCCAGGGCCCTCTTTGTTAAATTCAGTCTGCAAGACCAAATTTACACCTTGGCGAATGTCTATGCGCCCAATACAGGGCAGCTTTCCTTTTTGGAAAAAACGCTAGATAACCTTACGTGTTTCGTGCAGGGGCAGATTGTACTCTGCGGGGATCTAAATTTGGCCTTGAACCCTCTGGTGGACACCTCCACGGGACGCTCATCAGTTGCTTCCCACGTTATTAACAAAATCAAGAGGCTGCTCCGTGAAATGCAGTTGGTGGATGTCTGGCGGCTCCTCCACCCCGGGGACCGGGATTATATCTTCTTCTCTCCTCCACACAACTCCTATAGCAGAATCGACTACATCTTCCCACAACATTCCCTATTACGCTACGTGGTCACAGCCTCGATAGGTAACGTCATTCACTCTGATCACACCCCGGTTCACTTCGACCTCGCTCTCACGAAACATAATCGCACCCCCTTTGCGTGGAAACTAAACGAGTCCTTGCTTCTAGACTCCCTTTGTGTCTCAGACCTACAGAGCATGATAGATGTATTTACCGCTGCCCACACAGAGGATCCCACCTCACCACATGTTCAGTGGGAGGCTCTGAAATGCACCTTGAGGGGTATCCTCATAAAGCATGGGGCAAGACTCAAAAAAGAGGCTTCCGCCAAACTGCAATCCCTTCTGTCTCAATTGTCCTCTCTAGAGTTGCTCCACAAGTCGTCGGGCCGAGACTGTGACCTAAGAGCCCTTAATCATACTCGTCATGAAATTCTCCAACTAATGGAGAATAGGCACAAACGGTACCGCCAAATATGCTCCAGCTCCTACTACACGTGGAGTAACAAACCGGGTCGGTTTCTGGCTCGAGCTCTACGTGACAAGAGGGCGTCCCTGTTTGTTCCCCAAATCAAAGATTCGGGAGGGAAGGTCGTGCACCTTACGGAGGATATTTTGGCAGTATTTCACAAATATTATTCCTCATTGTACAATCTCCCCCCTCCGCGAACCAGCCCCGCTCTTCTCCAGGCCTATCTAACTAAAACGGCTCTTCCGCGCCTCCCTGATCAAACCCTCGCCTCCCTGGAAGCGCCTTTTACGGCAGAGGAACTCCACTCCGCGATAACATCCCTCCCTACGGGCAAGAGTCCTGGTCCGGACGGATACACGGCCTCGTTCTATAAAACCCTACACGAGAAATTATCACAGCCTCTTCTTAAGTCCTTTAACTCAGCATCCCCGGAGTCCCCATTTGAGGCTGCGTTCCTAAGGGCTCACATCGTGGTTGTTCCCAAGGAGGGTAAAGATCCGTCACAGTGTCAAAGTTACCGTCCCATATCCCTGATAAACATATGATAAAATATTTGCTAGGATGATAGCCAATCGAATCAATCCCCTACTCGGTACCCTTGTCCGCCCGGACCCGGGCTTCACACCCTCCAGGGAGGCGAGGGATAACACGCTCAAGACCTTCTCATTGATACAACACATACATTCGCAGAGGATCCCAAGTATACTCCTATCATTAGACGCGGAAAAAGCTTTCGACCGTGTGGCCTGGCCCTTTCTGGAGGGGGTTTTACGCTCCCTGGGTTTCGGCCCGGCGATTTGTGGAAGGATTTTGGCCTTGTACTCCTCCCCTCAAGCCCAGATTCGCATCAATGGCGTTCTTTCGGAACCCTTAACTATCAGCAATGGCACCAGACAGTGATGTCCGCTTTCCCCTATTCTATACATCCTTGCAATGGAACACCTCATGCAGGCTCTGCGCAGTGATCCGAGGGGTCCAGGTGGGAAGTTCCCATTTTAAATGCTCTGCCTGCGCGGATGATCTGCTTCTGTACCTCACTGACTCCGGCACGTCCATCCCGGCAGCACTGAGGAATATAGCAGCCATAGCAACCATAAAGTCAACATGTCCAAAAGTTCTGCCTTGAGTTTCCATGTCTCGCCCGGCCTCCTGACAACTCAAATCCTCGTTCAAACTTGCCTGGGAGGATAAAACCTTCGTTATCTAGGGGTACAGATCCAGTCTGTCCCAGACAGGATTTTTTATCTCAACTTCGTCCCAATGCTTGCTAAAATTAAAGATCGTGCGAAGTGGGACAGGAGGGATTTTTCATGGATAGGGAGGATCAATATCCTCAAGATGAATGTACTGCCCCGTTTGCTTTACCTATTCCAAACTATCCCCCTCCTGTTACCGAAATCCTTTTTTAAGGACTTACGCAGAGTAGCGTCTCAGTTTGTGTGGTTGCACGGCCACCCTAGGATAGCGGAATCCACCCTGGTAAGGCCAAAGTCGGAGGGAGGTCTGTCCATGCCTGACTTTCAGGCATACTATCTGGCAGCGGTAGCAATGCGCACGCTCGATGCATTTAATGGGTCGAATCCCAAACTTTGGGTACTGCTTGAGAATCAAATGTACAAGACTCTCAACCTCAGTGCTGCCGAGGGTCCAACTCAGCCAAATCCCTCTGATAGCTCGGACAACGGTGTCAGTACACAGATCCTATGCATCTAAAATGAGATTATTCCCCCTAGGAGGCCCGTGTACCCCTCTCTTAGGCAATCCGGCCATCCCCGAGACCCTCTCGACAGTGCTTGCCTGCTTGCTGGGAGTCACGGCTTCTCTCTCAATTTCCGACAGAGTGCTCTCTTCAAATGTACTAAAAGGATATGAGGAATTGAGGGGGGACGGGGCGACCACCCACTTCTCGAGGTTCCATTACTACCAACTATGTAGCCTCTATTCGAGATGGAAGCGGACGCTGGATCTACACAGACCCTTCACTGTGTTCGAGCAGTGGTGTCTAGGTAAATGCACGACAAAAAGGTATATTGTCTGGAATATACGCTCTTCTACTCAGAACCCGTCCCGAGGGGAGACTGTCCTTTCAGCAGAGCTGGGAGCGGGAACTTCACATGGACTTAGCTGACGAGGTCTGGAGTAAGGCTTTCTTTCTTGCCCACAAGTCGTCCGTATCCTCCAAAGCGCAAGAACTAAACTATAAAATATTGACCAGGTGGTACTTCGTCCCAGCTCTGCTGAATACCTTGTACCCGAGGGTCTCCAGCACCTGCTGGCGCTGTAAGTTGGACAAAGGCACGATGTCGCATATTTGGCCCACCATTCAGCCTTTCTGGATTAAGGTGATAGATGTCATTTCACTAATCACGGGAATAAAATTGCACAACCGACCCTCCACCATCCTTCTCTTTGATATCCCTTTGCCGACTAGTCTTCTAAAGTCTCATCTCCTTACCTTCCTCCTGCTGGCAGCAAAACTGCTGATCCCTAGACTCTGGCTTTCTGTAAGCAGCCCGACGATCACGGACTGGTTTAGGGAAATCCAGACGCTGCAGAGGCTGGAGGAGTTTAGATCAGATTCCCCCTCACAATATAATAAATACCTGCACATATGGGGCGAGTGGACCTCCTTTTGTAACTCTAACTTGTACAACTCCTACTTGTGAGGAGGAGTATTTTCTTCTAGGGTCTCACCTGAGCGCTTTTCGCAATTGGTGCAGCGTGCACGGAGCGGCACGGAGCCGATACCGAGTCGATTGTTTCTTTTTCAACTGTTGTGGTGTTCTCTTTTCAAATCTGTTGCTCACTTAATGCACTTGGCTGTACTGTCATGGACCACACTGGCCTACACAGCGTTCAACAATGCGCGTGTACCAAATGCTCCTCAACCTGAAAGTTTCTCGTTCTAGGTTTAAAGTATGTGTCTTCTCTGTAATGAGGATTATCCATTGGACCGTGCTAACCATGTCTTTTTGCACATATTGCTTGTTCCTTGTTTATATCTACTTGCCTTAACAGTGTATGGAGTGTATGCCTTGTCAATTTTTACAATAAAAGAGTTTGAATACGAAAAAAAACCATAACAACAATAAGGAGCTATGGAGTAGGCTCACTTATGGAGTTCCCTTCATATGTGGTGGGTGCTGATTGTTAATAACAGGTGACACCCGCCACTATCGGCAGGGATCGGTGATGGCTCTGATTCCTGCTGTTTAACCGATTGTGACCAGCGATTAAAGGAATAAAGAACGTTCCGTCTCCTGAGCAGCCCCACCTCGATGAGATTTGGTCGGCTGCCAGAAGCCTAATGAAGACTTCCATAGCTGCCAGGTTACTACTCCTATTACATCCTGCCATAGGCCAAAGGTAATTTTTAAATACACGGCCACTGAAATAGCTGTACTGTGTGTATTACCTTTTTCTTTTGTTCTATATTGAAACACATGTAAAGAGATAGCCCTAGTAAGATAGTACACCTACTCCATTTTCAGCTGCCATCCAAAAATATCTTGCTGCTTTCTGAGGATCAAAATGAGATTCTTTACTGTAGAAGACTCCCAGATAGGCTTGTGCCTGCAAAGAGAAAAATAAATGAATTATCTTATGTGGATTGCCATTGAAAAAATACAAAATAAATGACAATTGACCCATGAAGTGGTAAGGCTAGGTTTGTTTAAGTGGTTTTAACTTATCTGGCAAGTGATGCATCGCTCCCATTGCAAACCAACTTCTGGTCTTACATAATTTCCAATCTTCCCGACAGCGGTCCAGTGCTATGGTAGCTAAAAGTGGCATAGGTTGGACCATCTGTTATTTCAACAGAGGCTCAGTATTATTGTAACTGGAAGTGATATCAGACGTCCTATATACTGCTATGAATACTTTTGTCATTTTAATATTGTGGGCAATAGATATACTGTCCTTATAATAGTCTTACACTTCCTGTTCTATAGAGAAAGATTTTTAGCAGTCTGCTCATTATTAGCACAGGCAAAATTGCAAATCACCAATCTGATACCAATAGATAACACAGGCTCCAACATTCACTATTAGATATAGCTACAGCTCACTCCCCCCTCTTCCAGCCTAGAAAACTCTCCTATAGAAGTCAGGCTCTTATATCCATGAAGCTGGTGTAAAGTACCTTTCTAATTGATGTTAAACTCATCTCAGGACAGATGGCTCCCACATAATCACATACATACAACAAAATTAAAAGATCTACAATCAAAAAATAAAATCAGCTAAGAAGAAAAGAATATGCATCAGTAAAAAAAAAAAAAAAAAACTATTGGCGACAGATTCCCTTGTACAATAACTACATTACCAACCTCCTTCACTCCAGCTTCAGCAACTTCTTGCAGCATTTTTACTGCTGACTGGGTGTTCTCAGGTTTGGCACCCAGGAGATAACGGGCATAGCGATATTTTGCTTGCTGATGCCCTCCTCTGGCAGCCAGGAGATACAACTCTGCAGCCTGATGGAAAAACAGAAAAAAATAAGCAGAACGGACTAATTTGTAATATCCTCAGCAAAAAGAATGTGTAGTTTCTTAGAGAACATACACAAAAACACAGTGCTGCCTGAACGTTTGTGAATCCTCTAGAATATTTTTTTTTTCTACATAAACTTGACCTAAAACTACATCATATTCTCACACAAGTCCTAAAAGATGATAAAGATAACAAATTCAAATAAATGAGTAAAAAATATTAGACTTGGTAATTTATTTATGGAGGAAAATGATCCAGGTTGCAAAAGATCACCTGGACAAGCCAGAAGGCTATTGGAACAATGTTTTGTTGAATGGCTTAGGGGCCGTTCACACGGCACAGGATAAATACCAGTCAGTTTATCTGACCGGTATTTGTCCTGTTTTCGGGCCGTGCACACAGCCGCCGGGGGATGGCTTTTCTCTGCGTTTTGCGGAGAAAAGCCCTCCCCTTTCACATAGGCATGTTCATATTCTGTCCGAAAACCGGACGGAAGACTGAACATGTTCTATGTTTTTCGGACCGCCGGCGGTCTGAAAAAAGAGGGGTGTAAAATCCATGCAGTGGGGACCGCTGCACGGATTTTCCATTAAGATCCGTGTAAAAGTTTTTCAGGCGGTCTGCAAAACCGAGAAACGGCTGAAAAGCCATGCCGTGGGGTCAAGGCCTTAGTGTAAACTTAGACTAGACAGTCTTCTAATGTGCCACATTTATCAAAGAGTTGATAAATCTGGCTCAGGTTTAGACTATCTGGGTAACTTTACACTTTCTACTTGTTAGCTTACTGTATGCCACTTGTTTGCACATTTTTTTCTGGCGCACAGCATTGCACAGTGGTGTAAAGCATGTACGACACAATTTTTATAGCAATTGTGATAATAAATGTGCCCCATTGTGCATATACAGAGGTAATACCTAAGTGGTACTGGCTCTAAAAGCTACACCATGAAATAACGCATATGATTTAGAAATACATAAGCGAGATACGGCTTGTATATGGAAGATTTTAAATATTTCATGTGCTGGATTACCTGTGGCACACAATTTTCTGACTGCCTGCACAGTATGACTTTATAATTTAGGAGTTCTTTTTATCAAAGGTATAAAAACTGTCCTGGCAGCAAAATAATTCTAAGGGTATATACATCTAAGGCAGTTACAGCATAACTAAAAGAACCTTGTTCCCCCAGGTGATGTGCCTGGCAGGGACCACATCCAGCTGGTAGACACAGCCACCTCATTTTACAAATACAAGCAGTCCCTGACTTACATCTGTCCTCTAATTACAAATGGAGACTTATGGGACATGCTGGCACTTGTAGCTCCATGTTCTGCAGTAGATAGTAGCTGTGGAAAAACAAGTGCCAGCATGCCACAGCAGCACATTAGGTGAAGATAAGGTGAAAATCTTCTTAACAAGGGCAGACACAGCAAAACAAATGTAAAAAAAAACCCCTTCCCTGCACTATCCAAAACTAATGTAATGCACCAAGGATGTGGGGTGTTCTGGGGGCATGTTGCATCACATTCATTGGATTAAACACATTTATGATTCTTTGACGCCAAACCTAAGTGCATTACAGTTAGAACAGCCAGACCAGATTACAGGTGGTGCCTGAGCTTGAGTTGTCATAGTGACACTACACTGCACCTGTATGTATGACCTGCAGAAGAACAGATTCATACATTCTGGCAAATTATACTCTGCCTTAAAACTACTTAGAACTGGCCTGTCAGCGCCATGATTCAGACATGTCACCTATCCTCTCGGGTGTTTAGAACAATCAGGTATGTGCATACACCGCTACTAATGCATGGTTATTCCAAGCTAAAGCAAAGCAGTCATTTACATTTTTTTCTTTGCAAATACAATACATAAACTACAAAACTCAAGTTTAGACGACTAGTAACAACAGCAGATGCTTCGATCTGTAGTTTAATAACGCAACTATGCTGCACCCTGGTGGCTCAGTGGTTCGCACTGTTATATTGCAGGACGGAGGTCAGGAAACATCTGCAACTAATGATTCTGGCTGAAGAGGACTGTCACTGCGGTAGCCACCAATTAGCAGCACAGTCACATGCCACCACATGAAATCACCGTTCAGAACACTCCGAACACTGACATCAACAATCCATCTAGTGTTAAAGAGGGTTTTACCACGAATTAAAATTGATGTGAGAAGCTTGCAAATTAAATAATAATCACTACCATTTCACCATTCATCATTATTGAAAATGCTGTACCCTTTTTGTTTTAGTTGCTACCGTAGTGATCCATAGTGTACAGCTCATCTTCAGGGGATACGACCAGTGACAAGAGCTCCTAAGTCCTGGCTGCACATGCTTAGACATCACCTCTCCTCTCAGACAGCTACTGCCAGTCTATTTCCTGCCTAGTAATCACACACACTCACTGCTGAGCGAGTGTTCAACCCCAGGTGCTGTCATTATACTCCTGTTCTCTGTACTTCTTAGGAATAAGTTAAACAGTGCAAATATATAAAAAAAACAAAAACCTTAATCAGGTATGTGCATTGAGAAAAAAAAAACAAAAAACACACACATTCGGTCCCTGCAGTGATTTAAACCTAGGACCCCTATTGCAAAGAGGCAGAGGTGCTAGCCTCTCCGCTAAATTGTAGCTATTTATAGTTCTTTACATAAACAGACATTTGTTTACCTAGAGTGACCACACTGTGGGGAAAGGCATGGTGATGTCAAGCCTGTTGGGTCACATGATATGCAATTCAAACAAATCATACACACCTCCTTTTAAACACAATGAAAGCTGAAGCAGGACAAACCAGGCGTGACATGCCTCAGTGGTAAAAACCCTTTAAGTAAAATGTTTTGTGATGCAAAGGAGGCCAAAATAAACAAACAATCTAGAGCTTTAAAGGAGAAAACCCTATTATAGTTTCTCCATCATATTGTTCATTGCTTACATGCAGCAGAATGACTCCATAAGAATTTCCCTTTAAAAAAGTAACAACCCTTTGTGATAATCCGTTAGGTGCAGGATTGTAGATGATAATCTCTGAAGTACCATAAGGAACACTTAGACACATATATAGTAACACGTACTTTTGTTATATCTTTGCGGACACCTTTCCCTTTCTCATAGCATACAGCAGTGTTATACTGAGCCTTGCTGTAGCCGGCCTCTGCCGATTCCCGAAAGTACTGGAAGGCTGTTTTGTAATCTCCACTGTCCCTTGCACTGATGATACCTGCAGGAGAAAGTAACAAAATGTAAGATAATCTGATATTACATCAACAGCAGCTTTTTATCATTATTAACAATGGGATAAGCAGAACTGGAAAAATCTTAGCTTGACAAGCCTTTTCTATATGCCCTTTACAGACCCAGAACTGCTATGTTTTACATGATCACTATGTACGGCAGCATGGTGGCTCAGTGGTAAGCACTGCTGACTTGTAGCGCAGGAGCCTGGGTTCAAATCTGACCAAGGGCAACATCTACCTGGAGTCTGAATGTCCCTCAGTGGGTTTCCTCCCACATTCCAGAAAACATACTAGATTCAGAAATTCCCTGGAGGCCAAAGAAGTGGCTGTGATGAAACAAGCCCTTGAAGATATTCAGCAGAGGTCTTCCCAGTTTGATCAGTGCCCATTCACATTGCTTACTATGTGTTCAATTCTGCTCAGAAGTCAGAAGTGATATGGCCCTGACTGCACAACTAAGTGAAATATAACAAGTGTATCTGAGGAAATGCACTCCCAATGTTGTAATATATGTCGTATACATTTGTACTATGACACATGTAAGGCTATGTTCACACGGCTTATTTCGGGGCGTATTTGCGGACCTAATTGCGTCCGCAAACACGCTCCGAAATACATTTCAAATACGTATCACAAAGTGTGCACATATTTCGCGTCGTAAATACATTCCCCATTCTTTACTATGGGGATTTACGTCACTAAATACGCCCTAATAAGTGACAGGGGACTAAATTTTACGATCGTATTTACATGGCGAAAATACGTCGCAGAAATACGTCTCGTGTTAACGACAAGGCGTATTTTACATTGGAATCAATGCTAATCTAATTGTTCATTATTTGAAACGTATTACGGGACGTATTTGCGGACGTAAATACGTCCGCACATACGCCCCGAAATAAGCCGTGTGAACATAGCCTTATAGTTTGTTAATTGTATAAGCTTTACTTACCTTCTATGTGTGAATGTGTCATATATAGTGCATATTGGCATTCAGGTACACATACCTTTTTTATATTCACAACATTGGGTGTGAATCAGCACTTAAATTACATTTTTCATGATTCACACAGTTCTTGCACTTTAAGTGCTATTAATGGGATATTCATATTTTTATTAATATAACTTTTTACTTACACAATTTTCACACATAATCCTCTACACAATATGCTTTTCTTACATACAATCATTTACACACCTAGTTGTATATCTACCAATATCATGAAATCGTTCTTCCATAACTCATTTTTTTGTTTGTCATTTCGTTTGCTTCATTTATTTATTATTGTTTTTTACATTCTTATACTCAAACACACCAGCACTGTCATATGGTATGGTTTCCTGATTCATTTTATTGTCTATACACAAGTATACCTTTATCAATTATTCAGCGTTTATAGGCACATGTATCTTTAAATCATTTCAAATAGTGGCATACGGCTATTTAGTTTCTGTTTCAGCGGACGCTTAGCTATCATTATAGTCTCTGAGCACCTGATGCCGAGCTTGTACTCCACTAGACAGTTTGTTGTACAGCCGCTCTCTCTGCACATTCTTTTCCTTCACCTAATGCAAGTTTGTACAAGGTAAACTAATATTTATGTCATACAGCTGGTTTTTATACTATACATAATTGAACACTACTAGTCTTTGGACAGCTTCACCATTGAAAAAGTAAAATTTTTTGACGATACGCGTGGAAGTCCATCTTTTCTCTCAGCACTTTCCTCTTGTGCATTCTATTGATATATATATAAATAATTTGTGTCGATCCTTTGCCACATTACCACTAATATATGCTTTTTTTTTTTTTTTTTTTTATTTATTTTAACTTTGTCCTACATTTTTAATGGCAGCATGTTAAAGGGGTATTCTCACTCGCTAGCTTATGCCACTATTATCCGATCTCCTAAGCGAGCCCCAGAACCTCTCTCTGATTGAAATGAATGGGAGTTCAGATCACAGCTGAGCATCACCGCTTGGCTATACTCGGAACTGCCATTCATGTCTATGGGAGAGTCCCAACCTGCTCTCCATTCAGAACCAAGAGGTTTTGGGTCTCGTTTAGGAAATAGGTGTAGGTCTCAGAGGAGTGTAATATAAGCTATTTTTTAGCTTTGATTTAGGTGTAGAATTATGGCATGTTAAAGGTGTTGTCTCACTTCTATCCTAGCGATACGCCATCATTGTCTAGAGTGAGACAACCCCTTTAACTAGGGATTCTTGTATGCATCTTCCATCCTGTCATTATGTAACATGGACTTTGTGAAATTTACAGGATTTGAATTCCTTATCTCTGTGCTATTCTTTCATGTACACAGTGCACACCTTTGTTGGATTCTTTTTGTTTAGAATTAGTGTCCAAGTATATAGCATAAATGTTTATTTCTGGCTTTATTTTTTTTGCATTGTTTTTTGTTTAGCTTAGTTATAATATGGCTGTAGTGCATTAACCCTATAAGAATTGTTGGCCATTCCATTGATGAAACCAGTCATTTCAATAAACGGTCCTTTGCACAGAGTGTTTCCATTAGGGTAAGTCCGGGGGAGGAAAGGGTGAATCAGTTGTAGATTTCACAACAAAATCTGCACGTTATATTTGTAGATTCTGTTGTAAGTACTACCCTGTGCTTTGCAAAGGCTAAAATCTGCAATGAAAATCCACAGAAAGAGCTGAAATGCTGCAGATTTAAACCGTGCATCACATGTTTATTGCTGAACAAATTGTTTCTGTAACATGTAAATGAGATCTCATCCATTTTGCTGCTACTGCTATGAACTGCAAATTTTTCAGCTGAAAATCCACAGCATATCTGCCACACGTGAACATAGAGTGAGACAACCCTTTTAACTAGGGATTCTTGGTTGCACATAGGGATGTATTAAAGCAGTGTTTCTCAGCTGCAGTCCTCAAGGCCCACCAACAGATCATGTTTTCAGGATCTCCCACTGAATGCAGTGACAATAACGATATCACCTGTGCAGAATGCACTGACCATAATTATATCACCTGTGTAATGCTGAGGAAATCCTGAAAACCTGACCTGTTGGTGGGTCTTGAGGACTGGAGTTGAGAAACACTGTATTAGGCCGTGTTCACACGGCTTATTTCGGCGCGGATTGGCGCCGTACTGCGCGCCGGATTTGCGCTGCAGTGCGGCGCCAATCCGTCGCAGTAATTACGGTAATCCACTGTTCTCATAGAGAACAGTGGATTCCGCCGCTCCTTCCCGCTCGGCGAATCCGCCGGGCGGGGAGAAACTGACATGCACATTATCCAGGCGCAATACGCGCCGTGGATAATGCAAGTCTATGGGGCCGGCGGCGGCTCCGCCCCCGTCCCTTATTCAAGCCGGAATAGCGAGCGCAATCCGGCTCGCAATTCCGGCTTGAATAAGCCGTGTGAACCGGGGCTTAAAGGGGATTTGCCACCAGACCAAGTACTGACCTCCGTTCAGTATGAGAGCAAGATGTCAACAAATCACGCTGAGTCATGAAGCTGCAGTGGAGAGAGGGCGAGGGGAGGGGGGAGTGAGGAATCCAAAGGGAGCGTCTCAAAACTTAAGTGAACTAATAGTGGATACAGCAAGACACAGAGCCTCAGACGGCACTGTCAGGAGAAACCTTATCTGCTAAGCAGTAATGTAAACAAATCACGGGGAGCTGACAGAGACGCACACAGACACACACAGCCAGAGCACAGAGCCTGCATTACGGATCCTGTGACATGTTCACTCAAATAATCAAACTATAACTTGTGAATTCTGTATACAAAAGAGAACACCTATTCTAAACAGCAGATTGAAAGCTTCTTCATCAGATAAAGCAGGGATCTAATAACACTACAGCTAGTTATTCTGTATACAAAAGAAAACATATTGCTACCCGGTGCCTTAAAAGACCATTCATTCTGCCTGTCATCAGATAAGAAGTGATTCACGCAAGCGCGGCCTTTCAGCTCCTGGGTCGTGACTAGGGGAAGCTTTGTGGTAACTAAGGGGGGTTGAGAAATGCTGTAGCTCTCAGAGTTTTCACTTTTTTTAATCACATATATTTAGAAAAGTGATTAAATACCCATTTTGGAGGTTCCCACGTCAACATTACATGGTGGCAAAACCCCTTTAAAGGGAACCTGTCAGGTGGATTATGCTGCCTTATCTGACAGCAGGATGTGACAGAGGGAGAGAACTATGGAAGAGAGGTGCGAGGCAACCAAGCGTCATGTCAGACCATTTATAACTGATTACATCGGCATGGTCTGCGTGCTAGATGACCAACAAGAGAACCTGACCTAGCTGATGCATAGCACTCTCCTTGACGTCTCCAACATAGTTGGCAGCCATAATTTATGCTCAGAGTGAACAGACTTTCACCACTGAACAGCACTGAAAACCACTGATCCCTCATCCAGCGTAGATACTTCCTGGCCCATGCAAAACAATAATGTCTGTGCCTACTGGTGTTGTCAAGTCATCTAGCACGCAAGCCACACTGATGTAAACAGATATGAATGGTCTGACGCATAGGTGTAACTTTAGGGGGGCACGGAGGGGACTGGTCTCCCCACTTTTTTCTGGGTGGGGGATGGTCCCACCACTTTTTAGCCACCTCAATAAAAATAATCCATATAAAAGCATGAGAATATGGTAAGTGGGGAGAGCAGAGCACAGAGGAGGAAAAAGTTAACCCTTTGGCTATGGCGGCGCGTATTCGCCGCTAGTAATTGACATGTCACTTATTTCCCCCCGCAGCATATTGTGCGAGCGGGGAGAGGAGATGTAATCCATAGTTCTCTATGAGAACTGTGAATTACCGTAATGACTGGGAAGTATCTCGGCCCCTATTGAGCGCAGTGC
Source organism: Phyllomedusa bahiana (assembly GCA_025379985.1). Lineage (NCBI taxonomy): Eukaryota > Metazoa > Chordata > Amphibia > Anura > Hylidae > Phyllomedusa > Phyllomedusa bahiana. The sequence continues at coordinate 67,320 of JAODAL010013565.1, forward strand.
AGCACGAAATACGGGCCGAAATATGTCCCAATTTCACCCGTGTGAAAATAGCCTTTGCCTCCTATATTTCTGCGCATCTTGGGGGGGACAGAGTAGGTGGCAGCCTCAAGTGTCAGTGCAGAGTGAGCGCAGGGGCTGCTTCCTCATTCTGTTGTGTATAACAAATTTAATGGAGTAATGTTGGGGGATGGGAGGGGTTAAGCGGAAATTGCTGCATTGCACATTTGTTATTTTCCATCTAGAGGGGAAATATTATAGGTGGGCTGGTTAGGTTTCATTGCCTGGGCTGCTTTTTAGTCCCATTCCGGCTCTAAACTTCAGTAATTAGAGAGCCACTCATAACCTTACGGATTGCACCAAAAGTGTTTGCCATAAGGATTCCGCCCGGACCTGATGGGGGAGCTCGAAGCGCTCCCTCAGACCTCCTAACTGGGTTAAAGGGGGCTGCTTCACTGCAGGGAGGGAAGAGAAGGGAAGGGAGAGGAAGTGAAAGGGAAGGCGAGTGAAGGAGGGAGGGAGGGATAGGAAGATAGGGGATGAGAGGGAAAATTGCCCCCACACACACACTTTTTGAACCAAAGTTACGCCCCTGGTCTGACGTGACACCTGGTTGCCTCTCACCTTCCTTTAATGTGCCTGGAGCTGTGTGGTATTCATCATCTGGTTCCGCAAGCCATTGTTTACAATGAAGCGGTCATCTGTGTGTGATGAAGCCAAAGGACGTCCACTTCTTGGCCATACTCCCTTCTCGTCTCCGTTTCAGTGCTGCTCTGGCTGGGTCTTCTGCTTACTTCCAAGGGGAGCATCACAGCTGCATTGATCACATGGCATTGTCTGACATCCGCTTTTGGAGAATTCACATTCAAATGGTGATGACCAGAACTGGCACTTGCCTATTGGCTGCAGTGGTGACGCTTCCACCGGAAGTAAACAGAAGATTGGGCCAGAGCATCAGCAGCATTGGAACAGAGGCGAGTAGGGAGGTAGGTATGGCCCTTTTTCACAATTTTGTTTAAAAAGATCACCCAAGAAAACCCCTTTAGAGGGGTGTTCCAAAGGTACAAAATCCTCATTAGACGATCAGGGCATGATAAAAAAAAACTAAGAAAATAAGAAAAGAAAATATGAAGCACACTTACCATCCAGAAGCTGTTGTTCCGTTGCCGTCCCGGTGATCCTGGTACTAGCCTTGCCTGTTCATTGTTCACGTGACCGGTACAACCAATAACATGCAAGTGATCACTGTGGCCTGTGAATAGCTGCATCGGTCATGTGAACAATAAACGGGAAAAGGCACTTCGGGAAAATTTAAACGGGGGGCCTCGGAAACGGGAAACAGCTTTGGGGAGGAAAGATGCGTCTTTTCTTCTTTATTGTGCCCTGACGGACTAATGAGCATTTTGTACCGTCAAAACACCACTTTAAGTCAATACTTTGTAAACCGAGATTGTGAAAATGGCAGCAAAGTCTGCAACTACACCACAATGTGTGGACTCAGACTAAGGGATAATATACACAACCAAAGGAAAAAAGTACTGAACTTCCTCTACAAGAAAATAGCGATATTTGTATCCGTACAGACTCCCAAAAAATGTAATAGGATCCCTTATTTTTAAAAAATCCCCACTACATTTTAGACCTAATATAGATTGAATATACATGGCTTTTCTTCACCATGTAACAGATCCATTTAATTTGTGTCTCCATTGACCTTCATGGGTAATTCTTGGTCACAATTCGGTATCAGATGAGGCTTGCTGCTTTTTTTTGGCTTTTCACCTTGCATGTGTTTGTGCAGATGAAGGAATATGTGAATTGAACCATTTATTATTTTAAGGTCAGAGCGTAGACAATAATGCATGTGTTGTAGACTAAAATACTACAGGTTGTTCGAGTTAGCCCTAATACTGCTTATAGCATAGTTTGCTAAATATTGTAGTTTCTAATCTATGCAATTATATGCAAGTTAAAGGGGTATTCTCACCACATTGATTAGCTTTTACAATAATACATTGTGTTTTGATTTTGCTTTCTTCACATTTAGCGTTCTTTTCCTGTTTTATAGTTCCCAATAAACCCTCTTGGCTCTCCCCAGCCGGGCTGTGTCTTAACGCAGTATTTATTTGTTAAGGGGGGTTGACAATGAAAAAATAAATCTATGCGTCGCGAAAGAGCAAAACGCAGCCCACTCTGGGCTACATCTGCTTTACTATCCCCTATGGAGTCGACACAGCTGTGTCATGGTAACCCAATGGATACCTGCAACGTCTGCAATATCATAGTGTGAACCCACTCTTACTGATAAACTTTAACAATCTAGGATTCTGTAGCCTCCTGCTATGCTTTTAAAACCTCTCTATCACCAATGTCCCTCTAACAGGCTTAATTAGGAATAGTAGAGCTCACATGTCAATCATTGCTGTAGAACCAATAGGCTGAAGTTGGCTGTAAAGAGAAGGCTCTGCAAAACAGCACGGTGAGCACCCCTTTACAAGTACCCATGAACATTAAAGTTAATGAAAACAGCCAATTTCAACCAAAATAATTTTTTGAAATTTAACAATGAACGAAAATGGATTTAGCCGACGGATGACACGCCATCCTTACTCAAGCTTAAGCTGCCTAATTTTTTTAAAATTTTTTTAGTTGTTAGTCACCAGTTTGAACTCTTTCAATGACCAATATGGATAAAATGTTAATGTCTGTGAAACGATCATTCACTATACTATCATGTGTACAATGGTTGTTCAATCATTAACCCACTTCTATCTAACGTGTATGGCCTAACTCAAAACCTTTTATCCGATGTAGTGCCGATATGATTCCTTTGTTTTGTAAAAACTACATTCATACATGATTTGGGGCCCCCCCTATTGGAAATGGCTGACATTTACCAAAGATATTCAGCACTGTTGGCATGCTGGTCCCCCTTTTAGCCCAAAAGTTGTGGAGGCAGCCCCTTAAAAGATTTTCCCAATTTCTTCCTTTGGGTTTCCCAAGGTAAAATACAAAAAGGAAAACAAAATCCCGTTAAAAACAGGTTCGTGTAGTATCGCCCAAATGACCACTGGGGCTTATAGATCAGATACAATGGTCTAAAATTAAATACTTTAAAAGCCAAAAAACTTTTTTTTTTAAAAAAAACCCCAAAATTTAGCAACAAAAGGTTTGGAAAAAACATGAGTCCAATCTATAACCCTTCAGTGTTGATCCAGAGAAAGGCAAAAATCCCTATGAGACAGATGCCAATTGTTCCATTTGAGAGGAAACATTTCTTCCCAACTCTAAATATGGCGATCAGGATAATTCTTGGATCAACATCCTATCTCCAGAATTTATTTACTATAACGTGCAGTAATAGGTTTTTCAAGAAAGGTTTAAACCCTCTCTTGAATTTTTTTTTAATAAATACACCCAGCTCTTTACAATATTAAATCCAATGTTTAAAACCCTTTAAAATGGCATTCCCTTTGAGCAGATTTTGGTGCTTTAACCTCTCGTGTTACTAAAAGGTCATGACACTGAAAAGTTTAGTCGTGATATTCTGGGGCGGAAAAGAAAAGAAAAAAGAATAGAAAAGGAGATTTGTGGAAAATGAAATATTCCCATGAGGCAGTTATTCGCTTGACCTTTGATGAAGGGGGTAATGGCTAAAAGAGGAGCCCCCTGAGAGGCATCTGAAAACCTGTGGTTAGTTTCCCCTTGAAAGAGATTGCCCCCAGGCAAAAGGCGGGGACTGTTTTTGGCACAATATGACTTTTCACACCTTGACACAGACAAAAAAAATTTGAGAGACAAAATCTAAATTTTACAGGAAATATTTTTTTCCCTACTCTAGACTAATACAAAAGCGCGGTTCCTGTGACTCAAGTATTTGAAGTGGGAATAGTAAAGAAATAGGTTTCCTTTTAGAGGCTAATGAGTATTTTTGATAGTGAGTTTTCGAGAGGTGCTTTTCTTCAGACTGTGTTATACAACAAACTAAAAAATACAAGACTTTTTAAACAAACATGGATTTAAAAAGGATTTAAAAATTTTTAAAAATAACAAAATGAAAAAAATATGGAAAGAAAAGTTTTTTCAAACCTTTCAAAAATTTAAAACTCAAAAATTTGGAGGCGTGGGGGTTTGGTTGGGGGGATGTTAAAAAAAATTAAATTTCCTTATCTTTAATGCAATCAGGGGGGATTTTGGCACTACAGTTCACACATGCTTGAATGAAGTGCAAAAATATTTAAAACCCATTTTGCAGAGTTTTTAAATTTTTTGCTTAAATTTTTAAAAATTTTTCCCTTCCCTTTCCCTAAACCCCAAATCCCCCCCATAAGGATTTTTTCCCTGCAAATTTCATGGAATGATTTTTCCCAAGAATAAAGGGGGCCCCCCCCAACTGGCAGTCAGTTTTTGTTTTTGTTAATGGTGAATTGGTGAATTCATACGTGGGGAGTTTGCCCTTTTTTCCCCCCAAAAGAGGCCTGTGGTGGGAAATTGCATACACCAATCAGATACCCCCCTTCTAGACCTGCAGGAAAAATTCCCCTAATTTGTGCACCTGCTGTGATGTGGGAAGGTACACTGTCAGCAGTGTGGATGTGCCTGCGGTCTTGCCCCCGTTTGCAGGCAGGGTGGGTGCCTTTTCAGGTTGGGGGCCCTTCAGAGGCTCCCGGCAAAAAATGCCCCCGCAGGTTTGGTGGTTGCGAAAGGAGAGGGAGGGGGGATGGGAATTTTTGGTCTTTAGTCTTTTCCCTATGTAGCAAAGGTTGAAGGGGTTTCCCTTTGGGTCTTTCGTAGGATCTCCGCTGTGGGTTGTAGGGACAACCCGGGGCACTCGTTCTTCCTTTGGGTTCTTTTTGTGAGCAGAGTCTTGTTTATGGGGCCGCTTTGTGATTTGGTTTTTCAGTCAATTTGGTCTTTATAAGTTTGAGAAATTTTATCCTCAGATCCCCGAAGGTGCTTGTCCGGTTGCTTTTCGGAGCAAATTTCGATTGTACCGTATAGCCGGCTTATATAATGATGTTTTTTTGGGGCTTGGGGTGGAAGCTGTATTCCTGAGGTAGGCGTTCTGGGCTTTTGGGTTTGTGGTATATGAGTGAGTAGCCGGTGGTTTTATGTGTATTGTTGTATCCCGAAAGTGGATTTTGCTCTCTGAATAGGTAAAATTTAAGGTTAAAGGTGGGGTGAAAGTTATTGAATCAATAGGAAATTGAATTAGGGCCCCCTGCCCCCAGTCCGAAGACAAGATATCATAATTAAAGGAGTACTTGGGTTTGGTGTTGATGTTTATAAATTGTCCTTTCCAGTGCCGCCCTAAGGATTTGGGATTTGGGGGCACATCTGGACCCCCTGGGAAGTTCCCCTTTGCGTAAAACGGTTTCTCCAAAAGTATAATGTTGTGGCGAGTATAATGGGTGAGCTGTGTGAGGTTTCTTGGGAGGTTGGTTTTCTTTGGTGCACCTGACATGCGCAACCCATCCTTGTGGGGAAAGTTTGAAAAACAAAGGTTCTACACCATGGTGGCCAAAATGGTGCCCTCGGAAGTGGACCGAGGGCATTGAGTTTGTTAAGAAGGTTGTTTTGTCCGGAGTAGCTTGGGATATTTTGACCAGGGTTTTAGGGATTTTCCCGCCAACCTGGATATTTTTCTGCGGTCCCAATGCCCCGAAATGATGGCCTCCCGGGTTGCCCCTTTTTATGGTCTTGGGGAGCAAATAGAAGCAGCCGGTTGGGACCTCTGGGATAAACAATTCCAACCCCCTTTTGGACCTGAATTGGGAAAAGTTTTTTATCATATTCTTTGTTGTTTCTATAGGCCTCTGTGGGGTTTTTTAAAAATTTGGTAGTGGATGGGATTTGAAGTTTTGTTCGTTCCGGATATATAAGATGTTTCCCCTACTATTGCGCCCCTTTGTCAGAGGGTTTTTTAATTAATTTTTGTTTTCTTTCAGTGAAGCAATAGCCCTTTTGTTCTGCAGGGTTAGGTTGTGTATTGTTTCTTTTTGTTTTCAGGTTTGATTTTACTTGTTTGAAAACAACAAGTTTTTTAGTGCTGCATTAGTTCCCGGGTGGGTCCAGGTAGATTTTTTGGTTTGGGTTTCGTTATTTGTGTTTTGTTCAGGTCCCCGCTGTAGGGAAAGGTCTTTTATAGTAGTATTCCCCCAATTATTTTTTGAAGAATCCCCCATATCATTTTAGAGTTTGACTTGGGAGTGGATGTGAGGGGGAGAAGGAGAGACCTTTGGAGAGAACTGCCATCCCCCCTGGATGTGAATCCTTGTTTTACAAACATTCCCCCCAAGGATGGAAATTGCAGATGGGCAGGTGCACCTGAGAAAAAAGACCTCCCAACGGAAACAGTCAAAAGCTATCCCGTTCATATCAGCCACAAAATATTTTACTTTTTTGGAGGAAGACTTTTTACAGAAAAAGGGGAAATTCCATGGGGCCGATGTGCGCCCCAATATGCAAATCTTTTATGGGGGCCCGGAAGGGCTATTTATCAACATGCCCCCAAACCAAACCTGATGTAAAACCACGTTATATTGTTTATTTCCTTGTATTGGATTCGGGGAGGAGGCCCCAATTTTATTTCATAATGACTTCAATAATTTACCCACCCTTTCCCAAAAAATTCAAAACAGGGGAGCAAAATCCCCCTTTCTGGATATACAAAAAACATCAAAAGACCACGGTACCAAAAACAGTTACAACCAAACCGGCAGACAGAACGGGGCCCCCTCAGGAATGACAGGGTTCCACCCCCCAAAACACCAAAAAAAAGTCTATTATATACAGCCAGGCTTTCTGGGACAATGTATTTTTCTATAAAAAGGGCGGACAAACATTTGGATTGAGGAAAAAAATTTCTCAAATTGGTACGACAAAAAAATTTATGAAACCAAAAACAGAAACGGCCGCCCTCAACAGAGGCAGTTGCTCACATACAAAGGGACCCGAAGGAAAGAACGATGCCCCCAGTTGTCACCCAACAACCCCCAGCTGGGACTCAGCCAGGTATGAATTTACAAGATTTTACCATTAACAAACAAAGAAAAGATTGCCAGTGGCCGCACATTTCTTGGGGAAAATCAATTTCCCTGGAAGATTTGCAGGTAACGGGCTTAATGGGGGGGGATTTAAGACTTGAGGGAGAGGAAGGAATGGGAAAATTAATTAATGAAAAATTTAAAAAAACTCTGAAAAAAGGGTTTAATATTCATGCCAGCTTCTTTTCAAGCTATGTGTGAACTGGTGAGTGTGCAACAAATCCCCCCTGATTGCATATAAAGATAAGAGAAATAATTACTGATCACTCCGTCACGCCTCACAAGTTTCCAGACTGTTTATTTCTTGACCTGTTGTAAATAACTGCTCTACTTATTTAGCAGTTTGTAATTTATAAGCATTCGAAGATCCAATGAAGATCCAGGTCTGGTGTGTATAAAAAGACTATGTATATTCAGTTTGTTGTATAACATCAGTCTGAAGAAGAGATCTAGTCCTCTCGAAAGCTATCTATCAAATATACTGATTTAGCCTCTATAAGGTATCGCCTGATTTCTTCACTATTCTACTACTTTCTTTTGCTAACACGGTACAACATTATACTTCAAGTAATTCTGGTATGTCACTTGCCGCACCAAGCTTCTAATATTTGTACATGCCAAAGATTGGTCAGTGACATATCCCCAGTATATTAGGATGTTATCGCTTTCTACAAAGACTTTCTCCTCTCTGCAGAGCTGTTTCTGAACTTCTTTCAAGGGTCTGCATCTACACGGAAATCATACAGACCATGATTGCTATATAGGTGGCGCTCAATGCCAGGTAGTTGCAGAAGCTACTGTACTGAGTTTTAGATTGAGATCAGCTCCGCAGTGGCCGTATTTCCTCTGCAACTAGGGCTAATATGTAAGGCTATGTTCACACGGCTTATTTGCGGGGCGTAATTACGCCCCGCAATTATGCCGTGTGGACGGGGGGATGGCACCTCACCGGCCCATAGACTTTCATTACCAGCGGTGCGTATACGCCGCTCGCAATTCTCATGTCACTTTTCTCCCCCCGCGGCATATCCGCCGACCAGGGAGAGGAGACGTAATCCATAGTTCTCTATGAGAGCTGTGGATTACCGTAATGACTGGGACGTATTCTAGCCGTAATTCGCGCACTCCGGCGCGTAATTACGGACTGAAATACGTCCCATTTTAAGCCGAGTGAACATAGCCTTACAAGAAAAAAACAAAACAATCTTTTTACCTTGAGATCACCAAAAATAAGGTATGCATATGGTTTTATATTTGTCATTTTAATAATAGTAAAAAGAAGAAAAATTATTTGAAAACCGGGGTAAGATCTTTCCTTAACCTATCCAAAGGCTGTAACAGTTGTAGCACCGCAAAACATATTTTGAGGTACAATGTAATGGGTGCAACTAAAGCCCCCAACATCTAGTAAGTAAGTACATACAATAGATATATATACCATCATAGATAGTTAACAGCAGACTTATATGTGAATGGAACACATACTAGCTCTGGTCACAAACTGGTTGCTTGTCGCCTTTAATCTAGATTTACATTTACACCTCCTACTTGTCCCCAGCACTAATAGAAAGCATAAAACCTATTTTCTTTTTAAAGGTCTCGGGATGACAAAAAACCCAGCAACAGATAGACAATCTTAAAGAGGAGCTGTGTCCATTCCCGATATGTCTATTTCAGTAAATCTTTGTGTTCCTCTTGAAACAACAACTGTGGAGCATCTTCTCTGTGTTGTGCTGTTTCTATGTTACTCCTATTATTATTATTGAATCTGTCAGCTGGGTGTTACCATTTTAGTGTTGAAAGGGCCTTATGCATGAAAACGGTCTAGCAGTAAGACTGTCTTTGTTGCCCATAGCAACCAGAGATCAGCTTTCATTTCATATACCACACTTGGGCAATAACCTATAATATTATTGGTGGTTGTGGTACCAACAGACAACCAAACTCCAAAAAACATCACCACCTCAAAAAATATATAAATTTTATTGAATCAATTAAAATATAGTAAAAAATCTCTACCTACACAAAAAATTGAAATCACCTAATCCATGATCACAACATACAAAAACAAAATACTATACCAACCAATATAAATAATGCATAAACAGGTATAATACAGGTACACGTATATAATGATCAAATGAATATCACATATATAATAAAGTATAAATAGAAATACTGAACCTGTAAAAGACCAATGAACAGGGCTCGACCCCGACGTATGTTTCGCTATTAGCTTTGCGAAAGGGACTCCCTTTGTAATATTCATTTGTTCATTATATACGTATTCCTGTATTATTATACCTGTTTATGCATTATTTATATTGATTGTTATATTATTTTGTTTTTGTATGTTGTGATCATGGACTAGGTGCTTTCAATTTTTTGTGTAGGGATTTTTTACTATATTTTAATTGATTCAATAAAATTTATAGATTTTATATATATTTTTGGAGGTGGTGGTGTTTTTTGGAGTTTGTTTAATTTCATATAGTGCTCAAAAAATGACAGCTGAGCTCTGATTAGTTGCTATGGGCAACAAACAGTCTTAAGGGCCGTTCACAGGGCTTATTTTCGTCACGGATTGCAGCCGTATTGCGCTGCAATATGGCTGGAATCCGTCCCAGCCATTACGGTAACCCACAGTTCTCATAGAGAACTATGGATTCCATCCCTCCTACCCGCTCGGCGAATCCCCCGGGCGGGGAGAAATTGACATGTTCATTATCCCGGCGGAATACGCGCCGTGGATAATGAAAGACTATGGGGCCGCCGGGCAGCGCCCCCGCCCCAAGCCGTATTGCGGGCGAAATCCGTGTGAACTGGCCCTTACTGCTAGACTGTTTTCATACATAAGGCCCACTTGCTCTACCAGCACTAATTAGACAATGTCAGACTGTGCAGGGACACACCCCAATTGGTAAAACCAGCTGACAAATTGGTAACAAATTTCTAGGAGGACTAACCGGGGAACCACAGAACATAGATATTTCAGGACAGATAATCCAGAATTGTTATTACATGATGAATATTAGCTGTTTTAGTAAATACATGTCAGAAATGGCCAAAGGTTCCCTTTAATGGCAAAGCTCCCTGGAAAAAAGTAGGTAAATCCAGCTCTCACCCAGAAGGAAGTTTTAAGCAGGTAGGTAGGTGTGTGTACACACCGGTGATAAGCTTTGCATACAATCTTGATAGCCACAGACATGGGAATTGACTCCCTCCCAGAAGTAAAAAAAAATATTTCTATTGCCATCTAGTATAGAGAGCCTGTAAGTCAATTTACCGGGCCTAGAAACATGTCCGGGGACATTAGCCAAGCCAAACACCCATCTGTAGACAGATGTTTCAAGGTAAGTGCCCTCTTTGCAGTACAGAGCAGGGTTTTAGCTGACTGATTGTCTAGACACCGTTTTGGGGGTGTGGAAGGGTGTAGTGTATCCCCTAAACTTGCCCTCCGTTTTCTTCTTTCTGAAGAAGTGATATTTTGCATACGTGTCTGTCCATTGATTTACATGGATGCTCCAGGTCCTCTACAACAAAAAATGTCAAAGCTGTAATTTTCTTCTCTGGTAATAGAGGGGGTCCTAATCAGGCAACCTCATCTGTGACCTCAATTACCTAATTAATCATTTCAGAAGTGGCTGCTTGAATGAGGTAAGATATTTAAATGAGGTGATCAAACCTAAAGTAATGTCATAGATCATTTATACAAAAAATCCCACAACTTACAGAGATTGTTGTATTGGGAGAGAGAAGCAAGGATCTGTTTCAGGCAAGTGCGTTGAGGGGCTCTTTCTTCCTTAGAAGTACTGGTAGAGCAAAGGAACGTAATCTGCCGTGCCAAGTGCAGGAAAAATACAGCTGCTGCGCCCTAAAACACCAAGAAAGGATAACCAAACATGTTAATTATACTTATCTTCTACAGTTGGATATTCATTTTTAAAGGGTTCTTCCTACTTTATACAGTGATGTCTTATTACTAGGATCTGCCACCACACTGAGATCCCCAGCAATAAAGGGGGTCAGAGTGCTGGTTTAGTGTCCCGACCAACTTGGTTACTTCTACCTTCACAGTGGTCACCGATTGCACAATGGTCTTCATGATTCCCAAGTGGTGGCATAGGACAGTGATTTTATCAGATGAGGAAAACCTCTTTTTTGGTGCTTCCCATTACAACATATAACGCAAAAGGACAAGTACTGGGACTCGGCTGTTTTTAGCATCAAAACCCTAGAATAAAGTGTCTGTCTTTCTTAAAGGGGTTTTGCCACAAAGGCATTTCATGTCTGGTTTGTCCTTCAGCTTTCAGTGTGCTCACAAGGGGGCGTGTATGATTTTTTTGAACTGCATATCATGTGACCCAGCAGGCTTGACATCACCATGCCATGTGTTCACTATAGCCAAACAAAGGTCTGGTTACAATGTAGCTGAGAGGTTAGCACTTCTGCCTCTTAGCATAGGGGTTCTAGGTAAAAAGCTATGCAGGATTTTTTTTATTCTCAGTGCACATACCTGATTGAGGTTTCTTTTTCCTTTTTATTTGCTCTGTTTGACTAATTAGAGGAGTGGAGTAGAATGACAGCACCTGGGGTTGAAGACTCAGTAGTGAGTGTGTAATTACTAGGAAGGGAAAAGAGTGACAGTAGCTGCTTGAGAGAAGACGTGATGTCTAAGCATTTGCAGCAAGACTGAGGAGCACTCGTCACTAGTCGAATCCCCTGGAGATGAGCTGTACACTATGGATCATTGATGTAGCAGCTAAAACAATAATGGTACACAATTTTACATAATGATGAATGGTGGAAATGTTTAATTAATATGAAAGTTTCCCACATCAATTTTACTTTGTGGCAAAACCCCTTTAAACAATATCTGGAAATACAAGTCAGTAGAATCTAAAAGCACAGGATAAATCATTGAATATTTAGCTCTGAGACTTCTAGTCCCTTGCACAGACATTTGTTTTCCAAGATCCTGTCACAGTCACACACTATAGGTGACAGGACAGACGGAACGGAAAATCACTGCCGAGTGCGAGGTTCTGCGCCATCATCGGAGGATAATACTAATCTCCATGAGGAATACATTTATCTGCTCCTCCTGGACAGATGGTTTATCATTCTGCTAGCGGCAACTCTTCAACTCTCCTCTATCACAATGAGTGGCATGTACGGCTGGCACAGAGAACAACAGGAGAAAACCTGCAGATCATCATTCAGCCGTATCCACCCCCCTACACTTTAGAAACTTCTTCACTGTGACATAAACCACAAAAAACATAGTTACTGCCAAAGTGTTAGGCCGTGTTCACACGGCTTATTCACGGCGGATTTGTGCGCCGTATTGAGCGCACAAATCCGCCGTGAATACGGGGCGGGACGGGGGCGGGGCGGGGGCGGGGCGCGGCGGGGGCGCCGCTCCGGCCCATAGACAATGCAGTGTTTATAGTGCCGAACGCGCCGTAAATAATTGTTGCATGTCACTTTCTCCCCCCGCGGCGGATTCGCGACGGGGAGAGGCGACGGAATCCACTTTTCTCAATGAATGCATGGATTACCGTAAATTTTGCTGCCGCGATTGGCGCGGTGCAAAGCGCAAATCCGGCGCGCAGTACGGCGCCAATCCGCGGCAGAATAAGCCGTGTGAACGAGGCCTTAGTTGTATAATTAGGACTCAAGATGCCCCTTGGTGCTAAAATACGTTCATGGATTTAGTAACAGACCTATTTTGGTGTTAGGAACTGCAGGAATATCTCTATTTCTGTACTGCTGCATTCAGAGAACCATAGGGGTTTTTTATTATTTTTCCGTTAATACAGTTGTTTTTTGCAGGGTGAACTTTTGTCCACCACAACTATTTTAGATATCGGTTACTGATTAACTTGTCTTAACTTTTATAGAGGAGTAGGAGGGAGATGAATTAGTAGTAATAAAAAAAAAAAACAACAAAAAAAAAAAAAACACACAAATTCTGCCATTGATTTTTTTGTTGTTGAAATTTTGCATAATTTGAAGAGTGACTTTTTTTTGCAAAACAGCATCACACTCCATGAAAGATTTTTGTACTTACCGAAAAATCTTTTTCTACTTTGATTCATTGGAGGACACAGCACCTTGTGTATAAGCCCTTGCCCTAGGAGGCAGACCAAATGTGTTGGACCTGCCCAGATGGACTACATCCCTCCTGCTGATGCCACGCTAATCAGCTGGTACAAAAGAGGTAAACCAAAGATCCGATTCCATGGAGAAAAAAAAGTTGCGGGCATATTTCGCCGCGTATTGCGCTTAATACGTGGCAAGATGCGTGCCGCAATTACGGTAATCCATAGCTCTCCTAGATAACTATGGATTACGCCTCATCCCCCCGCGCGTACAATATGATCATATTATACACACGGGGAGAGACGTGACATGTCAATTATTTGCGCCGTTTACGCGCCATGAGTAACACATATGAATGCCCCCCCCCCCCACCACCCCCGCTTTGGGAATATGCGCTGATCAGCGCGACTCCCAAAACACCAGGTGTATACTTTAGGCGCCACAATTATGCTGTGTGAACATACTCTTAAAGGGAACGATCACTTAGCTTATGCCGGCCCTGCTCAGACAGACAGCATACGCTTATGACCGACATGCTGCTTCCAATGGTGTGTCCCTCAATTTGTAAAATACAGAGTACTAACTACTGAAATCTGGCAGCTTGTAGCCTGCTCTGCCAGAGAGTAATCCACTTAATTCATGAGCAGGTGATAGCCGTGCACACCAGCGGATAGTCCTCAGCCGCCTGCCACTTACTGACCGCTTCCTACCCCGCTGTTTTACAAGTAAAAAAGTTTGTCATCAGCGGGTGGATCTACCACAAATCAGCAGAGCCTGGTTCCCAGATACAATGTCCCAGGAAAGACCATTGTGAGGCCATTGTAACTCGAGGGACTACTGTATAGTGGTGCAGCCCTTTAAGAACTCATATGTCACAGATTGAGGCTGTACCTGACAAGAACCCACCTTAAGCTCATAGCAAAAGTACCACTTACCACTCCAACAGCATCCAGCATGGAGTACTGTGGCAGCTGACCAGTGCAGAACTGAAAGTTCCCTATTTTCTTCTGCCCCTGTCCATTCTGACCACAATGTTCACCTGACGACTGGGAGCTGTAACTTAAAAAACAGAATAATTGTATAGATGATTTATGATGAAATCCAGGATGTACATAAATAAAAAGAACAGCATTCAGGATACAACAGCAGTATACTGTGCAAGCTACTGATTGGTGACACTGGAGATGACAACTGGGGGCACTGGTAAACAACGTAAACCTGTCAGGTGGATTATGCTGCCCATTCTGAGAGCAGGATGTAAGTTTGGGAGAGAAGCTGAGCTCTGGGAAGATAGGCTATATTTTGGGCAGGATTACCTGAATAAAACAGGGTTATCCTGCTCTGCTTACCGCTACAAACAGTGATTGAAACATTTACTATGTACACAAGATGCGGAAGCGTCATCACTATGGTCTCATAACCATATTTCACAGATTCTCACTTTTATACGTCGATCAAATATAACCCTATTATCACAGAGTCAGCTTCTCTCCTCTATCATATAACACTATATATTACAGAGCTCAGCTTCTCTCCCTCTATCATATAACCCTATAATATCACAGAGCTCAGCTCCTCTCTCTATAATATAACCCTATATATCACAGAGCTCAGCTCCTCTCTCTATAATATAACCCTATATATCACAGAGCTCAGCTTCTCTCCTCTATCATATAACCCTATATATCACAGAGCTCAGCTTCTCTCCTCTATCATATAACCCTATATATCACAGAGCTTAGTTTCTCTCCTGTCATATAACCCTGTATATCACAGAGCTCAGCTTCTCTACTATATCATATAACCCTATATATCACAGAGCTCAGCTTCCCTCCTCTATCATATAACCCTATATATAACAGAGTTCAGCTTCTCTCCCTCTATCATATAACCCTTTATATCACAGAGCTCAGCTTCCCTCCTCTATCATATAACCCTATATATCACAGAGCTCAGCTTCTCTCCTCTATCATATAACCCTATATATCACAGAGCTCAGCTTCCCTCCTCTATCATATAACCCTATATATCACATAGCTCAGCTTCTCTCCTCTATCGTATAACCCTATATATCACAGAGCTCAGCCTCTCTCCCTCTATCACATTCTGCTCTCAGATAGGGCAGCATAAACAGGGTCAATTTTAACCATAGTGATCCACTCCTCAACAGTAGAAGCTGACATTATGTGGGCTCAATACACATTCAGTCATTCACTGGAGATTGAGAATATACATTTGAGAAACAAAGAAATTTTATGACTGCAGTAAAAACTAAACTATAGACAGACAATGTAACCTGGCCCGCTGGAACATGTATTATCTATACATCATCAATATAGCCTTGTTTATTCAGTCTCTGCACATTTTGCTTACTCTGGGGCTTTATTTTTCATGAGTTATTCGGAGCTAAATCTAAGAAAGGAGCTTTTATTTTAGGATACAAAGCTGAGAGGAACAAGGACACGATCATTAAACAGCACAGAACACTCATTTTACTGGCGAATGGCATGATACCAATAACCATTATTGCCTTTTGATTTATTTGGTACTGCTCATTACATTCTGTGGAGTGTGGAAGAGGTGACCTTTCTTTAAGAAAAAATTGGAAAAAAACCCTTTTTCCCCCTGCTCTCCCCTCGGTGTTTTTTGGGGAAATGGGACTTTTCCCAAAAGCTCGAGACAGCGTGGCTGCAATTTTGCCAACTTGGCATATATAGAGCTTTAAAAAAAAAAAAAAAAAAAAAAAACTTAAAAATAGAGAAAAACCCCACTGGAATTGTGTATTGCTCCCGAATCAACCCCCAAAAAAAAACCCCCCCGTACCTCAAACCAAGTCCCCCCCCTTGGGGCCCAAAAAAGTCAAAACCCAAACCTCCAATTTTTTTCCAAAGCTACGAACCTCTTTTAAATAAAAATTTCTAACTACCACGGGGTTTTGTGGCGATAAAAGGGGGGGGGCTTTTTTTTTCTTTACGTGGTTTGCTTTTGCAAACATTTTTTTCTTGAATGCATGTAAAAAGAACAAAAAAAATAAAAAATCGCAATAGCTGTAAAGGAAACACTTTGTATTGTTTTGTTCTACAGCTCTTCTGCAGATGATGTGTTACCAAAGCAACAGTCTAGAATACAATACTTGGTCTGAACATCCCAAAAACGTTTTTGAAAAAAAAAAAAAATGAGCATAGGTGCCCCCAATGGTGTGGGGAGTAACATACAAACACAATTCATACAGCAGCAAACTTTTTTAACCACTAAAAAAAATATCCCAAAACAATAGGTATTTTTTGGGAAAAACATTTCTGCTACAGTCATGGCAAAAGTTTTTTTAAATGCACAAATCTTATATTTTTTCCCTTTTTGTTTTCCCCCCGGTTTTTATTTTGGTTTGTCAGATTTTTTTTTATCCCCAAAGCAGAAATAGGCAAAAGCTCTCAATCAAAATTCTTTTACCAAATCCTATGAACAGTCCTTCTTGCCCCAAAACAATGCTTGCATTTTGTCACAATTTGTTTTGGTTTTTTTTTTTTGTCCCCCGTTCTTGAGATTGACCCCCAAGTTTCAAGGGATTTTAAGTTTTTGGGAGTTTTACTTCCCCCGGTTTCGGCGCCACATGGTGAGAGGCAAAGGGGGGTGCCCTGAAACCAAGGGGGAAAACCAGCCACCTAGACCAGAATATTTCCCCTTTTTAACCCTTTGCCGCACGCACTGTCTACCTCCCGGACCGCGAACACACGGGTGTGTCCCCCCCCCCCCAGCCCCCGCCAAGAACGAAAGAAGGGAAAAAAAAAAAGCCCCCGAGGCCATACACTGGAGCGCCTCTGCACCTCAGTGCACCACGTGGGGGCCGCAGCCGAGCGGAGCACTTGAAGGAGCCACGGCTGACTTCACGCCGGCTAAGGAACAAGGGGCCCATCTTTTAACACCTACCCCCCCGGTGTATGACGCGGCGCAGAGCTCCTGGGGATCACCAGCACCTTCAGGCAGCGCTGGAGCCCCCGTGGGTTGCCCCAAGGTTTTGGGGGGGGTTTTTTGACATTTGCCCCACTAACACCTGCTGCAGGGACTCCACTGCTCCCCCCCCCATTTTTTTAACCCCCCCCCCCCCCCCTTGCACCTTAAAACCAGGATTTGCACCCAGAACTGAGGGCACCACCCAGCCTTAAAGCCGCTGACAAGCATACCAGCTAAAGCAGGAGTACCGCTCCTTGGCCCCACGGCATTAACCAGTGTCCCACCTCTACTATTCAGAGGGACCTGTCGTTGCGACCCTGCTTAGTCTCTATAAGTCTCCATAAGCCTGGCCGCTACTTTTTGTGGGGATCCATTACGGCCAAGAGACTTTCCAAACCCCCCCACCTCGCTGCCTACTGAACTAACCTATCACATCGTCTCTTGCCTGGTATCTGGGGCAATACCTGCCATCTTAGAGGGCTGGTCAAAAATCCATCCCCCCCCCCAACGCCTACCGTCCCTTTTTGCAAAACCCCCTTTCACGCTGCCTTTATGGAAAAAAATTCCAAATTGCAAAATGGGGTCGCACAAAGAATGTTAAACAACCTGGCAAAGGGGGGCAAAAAACCCGGTCCCCCGTTTTTTCCCGAATTTTCCCCCCGGTTACTGCGCCCTAGAAAATTACGGACAGTCCCCACACTACCTTGATGGGTAAACCCAGAAGCCCTTTTTACGTACCGGGGAGGGAACGACACCCCCGCCCCCCCCCCCCCCCCCCCAAACCTGGCCCCCCTACATCGATCCCCACAAAGTGCTCTTTTTTCAAAATATGACTGAAGAAACGAAACAGATTCTGCAATCTCCCCTGCTTTTATTAACGGCAAAAATGTGCACGTAAGGTGGGGCCCAAATGAAAGGGGAGACGTTAAAATTCATACCCAGCGCCCCTTTAGATCACGAACTTAACTCCAAAATCTTACCCCGTGACTGGACAAAGTCCGCTCGAGCTCTCGGGTCTGCCCCGGAAAAAAAAATCGACTGAAAGACAAATTAGAAAATTTGAAAATAGATCCAGAAGAAATAACTTGCCCAAATTATGGGGTTCAGAGGGTGTTCCTGCTAGGAATTAGTTGCTCTTGTGAAAAGGGGTCTACCTGAAACCCCTTAGGGGAGAGGCCCCTGCAAAGTTTTTTAGGAGCACACCGAATTGGCCCTGACTTGCGAAGTGGCGCCATTTCCTCTTCTGCGGTAAAAACCAACCCCCTACCCGAAAAAGACCGCCCCTCGTCAGTTTTATCGCCAAGTTTTTGACTTTTTTTGATAAAAATTTTCAATTCTGCGAGCCTTCAGAAGACTAAAATCTGACCTCATCTTCAAAAGGGGAAGGAAAGTCCTAGTCCCCCCCTTTGAAGGGGCTTCTTGGGGACGTAGTTAAAAACGCCGTGCTTTTTTTCAGGTTTTTCAGGTTTTTTTTTCCGCAAGCAAATACGATTGCCCTATTTTTTTCCCCGCGATTCTAAAAAAACCCCTTCCATAGGGATGGGGGGCGAATTTCAAAATTTCCATTCTCCGAAGAGGCGCAAAGTTCCTAGCTGCCCGCAACAAGAGCATTCCCCGAGCACCATCCCCTACTCCCCCTTTGTCCTTTTCTCCATCAAGTCCCCCTTCATATAGGGAAAAAGGCGGGACTCCCGGGATGTGCGACCAGACCCTCTCACTCTTTCCCCCCCAGCAAGTCCCAAAAAAGCAGAGAAAACGCCACCCCCCTCTAAAAATAACAAGTAGACTCTGGTTTGATCTACTTAACTTTGCTCGTTGGTTGAGCGCGTACCCCCGGACTTTTTTTTTAATGGATCCCCCTCGTTTATTGGAAAAATCCCCCCCATAGTTGGCCAAAAATTTCCTTTTGGATTTTGGACCTTTTGGGGACTTATCTCTCCAGATTTTTATTTAATGAGACCCCCCCCCCCCGGTTTGTATTTAGCTTTCTTTTTTTGGGGCCATACCAAATGCGCCCGTTGGTCCCGGGGTTTCCCCCAATTTTTTTGAGTAAATTTCTTGTTTCTCCCTTTTTTGCCTAAACCATTTTTTGAAAAAAAGCGAGGTCACTTTTTTTGCGCACTAACCCAGGGAGAACGGGTGTAAAACTCTTTTCCCCTTTCCCCCCTGCGCTGGGGGTGCTATTTACCCTTGTGTTGGTATAGTTTTTTTTTTCCCCCTTCTTTTTTAATCCCCCCCCCCTCCACTGGGTTTGCTTCCTTTCTTCTTTGAACCGATAAGAGGTTAATTTCCTGGAATATTAAAGGCCTTTGGCTCCCCCCTAATAAAAAGGGGTGATGGTCTTGGCCCTTTTAAGCGCCCAAAAGTTTTATATTGTTTTCCTTCAGAGACTTTACCTCCCCGAAAAAAGATTTGAACGCATGAAGCGGCTGGGGGTAGGTCAGGTATTAGGTTCTTGTGTAAAATCTAAAGGGGGCGTGTTAACCCTAGGGGGGAAAAATTTTTAGGGGGCCGGTCTGAATCATAAAATTGGGGATGAGGGGAGATGGTGTAAAACACTCAAAACGAGCCCACGATGATTTGCTGTCACTTTATAATACCTAGGGCCCAAACTCGGGGGGCTCCACCTTTTTTAAAGGGGCTTAAAAACATTAAATTGGGGGGGACACTATTGAAAAGAAAAATATGGGAGGCGACTTCAATTCAGTCATGCATTTTTGGGAAGACAGAAGGGGTAACGCCCCCTCAATGTGACAAAAGGGCCCCAAAAAATTTCCCTATTGCGGGGTTTCCCCCTAAAAACCCTGGACTTTCATAAATGTATGGCGCGTTCCAAACCCTAAAGGGTGGGGGAAAAAAGTTCACTTACTTTTCCCCCCCCACGAACTTTGGGCCCCGGATTAAATTACGAAATTTGTCCCCAAAAGGATTTTCTTACTAGGGTCAAGGACCCGAAAATTTGGGGGGAAACTGGTCATTTCGGACCACCCCCCCATCCCCCTTACGGTCACTGATAATCCCCCCTAGGGGATCGGGACTTTATTTGGAGATTTTACTATTTTAGAAAAGATGAAGAATTTAAATTAACTCCGGGGGGGTTTGGCGGGAGTACACCCCTTAAAATTTGCTCCCCCACCAGGACACCCAACGGCTTACTGGGACACTCCCAAAAGAGTCATTGGGGGGAAACTGTTTCGAAACACAAACAGGCTCCAAAAAAAATTCACAAATAAAAAACCAGCACGCGAATGACTTACGGGAAGCGTATGAGGTTCACGCTTTCCCCCCCCTGAAACAAATCAAAATGGCAAGCCACTAAAGGGGAAATTATAAAACTTGGCGGGAAAAAAGGAAACTTTTATATAAACCCAAAAGGAAGGAGGCTAGGCTTTTTTGTTTTGGGCAATAAAACCGGGAGGGGTTGCGGGGCGAATTTTTCCCAAAGGGCCACCACCCCCCCCCCTTTCCTTCCTTCGCTGAGAGACAGAGATGGAAGTATCAAAACCGAAGGTGGGGGAAGGGGTTTAAAAAAAAATTCTTCGCCTTTCCCTTTACCCCGTCACTCCTTTTGCTGCGAAAACCTTGACAAAAAAAACCCCTCTCAAACGTGGGTTTTCGCAAATTAACCTACCGCACCCCTTTAGCGGACGGGGGGGTTCTTTTCTAGGGACCCCCAAACTCGCCCCTGAAAAGAAGATGCAAACTGAAAAAAAAAGGGAACAAAACTCCGGGGCCCAGACGGCTTTACCCCGGGGGAAATTTTTTAAAACATTGGCAAACCTCAGGGAAACCCCAAAGGGCTCCTTTTTTTGTTCAAAAACCTATCATCAGGACAACCCCCAAACCCAAAGTCTATGAATACGGCCTATATAAAAATTTTCCCGGAAAACCCGGAAAAAAATCCGACCCCGACCTCCCCTACCCCCCCCATCTCCCCAATAAACTTTGATCTTAAATTTCTCTTTAAAATCCGGCCCGATTGATTTGGCCCCCCTTCCCCCTAAGGTTTATAGGGCCCCATAAGAGGGGTTTTTTCCAAAGGGAAAATTTAGCAGTAGTGAATGTTAGGGAAGGGCTTGTTGGTCCCGTTAGATGAAAAAATTTCCCTAAGAAAAAATCCTTAAAACCTTTCCTTGGGCCCCCGAACAAGAAAAAGCTTTCAATAGAGTGGAATTTGGGGGTGGCTAAATTTAGTTTTGGATGGAACGGCCTTGTGGGGGTCGTTCCCCCTTTTCCCTTTATTCCCTTTTTAAAAATCCTGGGACAGATTTGTCCCCTGGATTTCTTTTCGGCCTTCGCTTTGCAACACGGGACTAGGCAAGGATGCCCCCCCCCCCTTAACCCGTTCAATCTGGCTTTTAAAAACCCCCCGCGAGATCCCTCCTGGCTTCCCCCCTCTTTTAGGGCATCCAGGGCAAGTCTTTCGAAAAAAAACTTGCACTGTTCGCTGATGGGTGGGTATTTTTTTTCCCTTTGGGACCCAGAGAGGGGATCTCCCAAAATTTTTTCAAGCTTTTTAGGCTATTCCAGTCCTTCTCAGGATTTAAAATTTAACGAGTCGAAGTCAGAACTTCTGAGACTTGTTTCCAGCCCGGGAACCAATTTATAAAAGTCAAAAGTACCCCCATACTTTTTGTAAAAAAACCCAAACAAATACCCCTTTGGGAAAAAAAATTGGGGGAAACCCGAAACGCTCTACCTTTGAATTATCCCCCTCTTATCCTAAAAAAACCTCAGGAACTAGAAAATGGGCGAAATTTTCCCCTCCCCCTCCTGGCTCGATGCCACTTGATTTCCCCCTTGATAGCTTCCCCAAACCCTTTTCTACCCACTTCCAAACAATTCCATTTTTATTGAAAAACCCCTCGGACCTAAAAAATTTCCCGGGGGGGGTTCTCAAGATTTTCTGGGAAAAAAAGAAACCAAAAATTGCTCTAGCGCTTTGCCCCCCGGAAAGGGTTTGGAGGCATTAACCTCCGGATTGCGTGGTTGTAAAAACCTTTCCCGAAAACCCCCGGGGGTGCATCGACTGGGGTTAGGGGGCTTTTTCATTTTCCAACAAAGGGGTGGGGAAACCCCCCTAGCCCCTCCCCTTTTAAATTTTGGCCCTTTTTGCAAAACCCAAAATTCCCCCGTTTTCCGCATGAAATTTGTCCCGTCTTTTAATGAGAGACCCCGATTGCCACCCGGAAGGGTCTGCCCCAAATTTTTTTTTCACTTCCGGGTTTCCCCCAGCAAAACACATGCCCCTGCGGAATCCGGAAATCAAAAAGAGCTTGGACGACCCCCACCTCCCGACATGGAAAGAAGGGGGGCGAGTAAGTTGGGGAAAATATTTAAACCAACAGTTAAAGTAATATTCAAATTCCCCGACCTTCAAAGTTCCCATAGCATCCGTCCTCGCATTTTAACCTATAGCCAGATAACAATTTTTTCTTAAAAACCAGAGTTGTTTAATCTCTCCAAAGAATCCTCCAATGACTTCGACGACTTGATAGTCCGCAGACCTCTCGACACTCTCTTTCCCTGCTTTATACAAAATTTAAGAACTTCGCAAATTTCCGGGGAAAAGAACCCTCTAAAACTTTTGTCCCATGGGAAAAGGGGAATTCCGGGGCTTAATATCCCACAAATTGCACTGGAGGGAAGGAATAAAAATCAATAAAAACAAATCTGTGAAAAATGGCGTGAGCATACTTTCGTTTATGCATCAGGCCTCTATGGTTTTACCATCCCTCCACATCCTCTTTCTCCAAACCGGATAAATAGCCTGTCCCAATGTCGCAACCAAAAAACTGACCTAATCCATGGGATGTGGGCCTTTCCCTGAGTCCCCCCAAAAGGTTCTGGAAAGAAACTTAAGGAAACTCTGGGGCCTGAAGTGGGGCATTGAAATTCCTCTCACCCCTTCCTTTTGCCTCTTCATGACCTTACTAGTCTGACCAAGTTCATAAGCTCTTCCCCATAATTCTCCTAATCAGCA
Source organism: Phyllomedusa bahiana (assembly GCA_025379985.1). Taxonomy (NCBI): domain Eukaryota; kingdom Metazoa; phylum Chordata; class Amphibia; order Anura; family Hylidae; genus Phyllomedusa; species Phyllomedusa bahiana. The sequence continues at coordinate 90,402 of JAODAL010013565.1, forward strand.
AAACGTTGTATACTGCTCAAGTGGCTGGACAATGCCACACCGGGCAAAAAGAAGTGATACGCAAGTTTTAAAACAACTTAAACCCCCGAAAGGGGGAAGCGAGTCTGCAAAACTATCCTTTACAGATAAATTTTTTTGCGTAATGGAAACCCTTTAATTGAAAAATTCTTGCCCTGAGAAATACGGCATTGGTTTTTTTTTTCCATTTAGGTTTTCCAAATGGTACTTGAAGGGCAAAACTGATTCTCTAGGTTGCCTTCAACTCCCTGAGAATCCTTCCTTTGTACCCGTTCATCACTTTTCCTACCACAGACTCATCTTCACATCCTTTTGGGAATTGCGCTTTTGGCCTACATGGCTTTTTTGGT